>JABSTQ010010076.1:347500-350228 GCA_013358835.2 Ixodes persulcatus
GCTTATTGGAAGTTCCAACGTGGGCGCTAAAAACGGAGTTCGAAGCTGAGGGAGTAAAATGGTCCAATCGCCCATGTCGTGTTGACGCAAACTCCAATCCGGCGCACGTGTCGTATGTGTTTTTGTGTGTGCTTCTGTCTCTCAAGGAGTATATGTGTCTCTGTGTACGTGTGTGCGCCTAAATGTGTGTGTATGTGCGTGCGGATGTCTGAACATTTGTTTCTTGAGTTAGCTTTTCCAACGTTTGCCGCTCGCTTCCCAAAGAACAAACACATCATGTCCGGGAATTGAGCGATCGAGTGAGCACGCGCGCCGCCAGTTCCCATTCCTTCCTCCTGGTTTCCGAGCGAACTCTACGCTCCCTGGGGTGCACCGTGATCGAGAAAGCCGGCACTTGGGAACGAAGACTCCGAGAATTGACACAGAGTCTCCGAACACCAAACAGAACGGATTGGTACCCCCCCCCCCCCCCCCCCCCCTTCTCTGTCTACTGCATTCCCAAGAAGTGATGTCTTCTTCTCTGTCTTGCTTGCAACGGATCGGTGCACGAATGTTTTGTTATGTCAGAATTTGTCCCAACGTTTATTTTCTCCTTCCCACATTGCGCTCGTTTGGAGAAAAAAATAGAGCGCCGCGTGGTCGTCATAATTTGGCGCTCGTGCATTTGTAAAGTGTTCGTGCGAGACGCGTAATGGAGCGAAGGCTGTACACCGGAAGGCAAAACCAACTTCTTTTAGCTCTTTAGAGCGTTGGCCTGTTATCGGCTTTTCCCACAACAGGAAACGATGTCCGTTGTCTTTGGAGCAGGGCGGGGGGCTTCCGTCGTCGATATCTCAGAAATCTTGAAAAAGATAGCGAGCCGCCGTGTTTTCAGGATTAGACCTTGGGTCCACTGCGAGTGAATCGGGCGCGTTACCTCATTTTTAATATATTTACGCCAAGCTTTTTTGATATATATTTTTACATGAAAGCTATATAACTTATCAATCTAATTTCTTTTTTTTCTGTACGCCACATTCGTTAATATTCTAGTTGCATAAAAACAGTGGACTTAAATTAGACCCTGGGTCCAGTGCGTGTGAATCGGGCGCGTTACCGGATTTTTAATATGATACGTCTCATTTTTAGATATCTTTATTACATGAAATCTATATAACAAAATAACAAATAAGTTTATATATTTATACATAGCATAATAGACATTCTAAAATTATTTTATTACAAAACACATTCATTTGTCTCTAATTTAAGGGCACACCAGAGTTGTACATTTGATTAAGTGGTTCCACTCAAATAGAAATACAAACTTTCAAATCTATGACACTTTAGAATTAATCTAGCAGTTGATGTTCATAGAAACATTTACACGAGAAATACGACGTTAAAAATACACACGCACAAAAAAATATACACTAAAATTTATGGCAGTCCTATACACGCATATAGTAATAATAATAATCAATCAATCAATCAATGTTTATTATAGTGCCCAGAAACAACCTTGCGGTCTTGGTACTGGCACACTGGATGGAATGAATACATAAAACACACAAATATAGAAGAGCAATGCTTTATACAGTAACTGAATATAACCATACACGACGTACATTGAGCTGAATGATAACAAAATAAATTTCTAGGTCTTGTGTACAATGAAGAGAAATTGCAGGTAATGCAAAAACAAGTTTGACAGGCACTCAAAGCGAATAATATATGAAGCAGTAGCACAAGAACAGACCCAACAATGTCTGTGCTCTCCGAAATCAGTCTTGAAGTGAACCACAATCCTTATTCACCTGCCGGACAGGTCTTCAATAGAAATTTCAAATGCCCTGTAGCACGAGTTAAACATATCGAGTTTCTCAGAGTACTGGTTATAACACTCAGTCAGTCTAATAATTGGGCTTAAAAGACTATTTTTTTAATATAAAGGAATGATTGATTCCGAGTAGGCACACGTGGAACCCTAAGGCACACTTCAGAAAAGAGGCTTGGTGAATTAATCGACCCATGCAACGTTTTAAACAAAAAAATGAAAGCCGTTTACAACTCCTTGTAACGCCGAATTTGAGCGCAGCTCTTGAGGAGGAGGATGGAAGGGTACTGAGGGGAGGGTATACCCATCCTCCTCCTCCTCACCTCGTCAACCTGCCTGCTAGTCCGCCACGGGGGCCACGTGACCTCACGGGGGCCATGTGACCTCAGGGGGGTCACGTGACCTCAGGAAGGGTCACGTGACTCCCCCTGGGTCAACATCCTCGTGAGGGTAACCGGGTTGCACGCAACCCGGCGATGCCGGTGGGTTGCATGCAGCTTGGGTTGCATGCAACACGTGGTTACGCCGACGCCGACGGGTTACATGCAACGCGGGTTGCATGCAACCTGGGTTGCATGTAACGCGCCGTTACGCCGACGGCGATGGCGACGGCGACGCCGCTCAAGCCGGAACCGGGCGCCTAAGACCTGCGCTCTAAAAGAATAGGTCCGCCTTCTGCCGACGCCGGTGCAGGCACAGCAAGTCAATACGCTCTAACGTGGCATCATAAGTTAATAATAATAATATAATAATAATAAATCTTTATTTGCACGTGCCCACAAACAACTTTACAGTCTGATCCTGTGGTGCACAAAAAGGAAACTTACACAACACACTATATCAAACATTAAATACATTAAGTACATATCACAATAAAATATACATAAATATAGATTACAAATATACGAAAGT
>JABSTQ010010077.1:0-242489 GCA_013358835.2 Ixodes persulcatus
CTGGGTGCATCAAACGTCCGCGACTAGACACACAAAATAAAAAAAAAACAATGTGTTCACTACGTAAAAAATGGTCCCAGTTCATGCATCTGTGGGCAGGTACGAAATCTTGCCCAAATTTATTCACACCGCACGATGAGCGCAACACGTCGCTGTGCAAACGCAGTCAAACAACACGAAGCATAAAAACGGCAGATTTAGGACAATTCGGAGTTCATTGTTCAATTAAAACGACGTAATTTTGTTGAAAACGCCCGCAGCTTTTTACTCACGGTATGCGTCGGGAATCTTCCACATTTTGAAACAGAACAAAGGAAGATTTACTTTTAAAAAGGCTCAAACAAACAAATTAGTCGTTAGTTGTTTATACAGCAGGAGTTTAGTCTGCCAGAACATGGCGACATTGTTACCCACTGTAGATAAGCAATTTAGCCAGTGCGGTACAACCGCTAGCCTGGGGTCTTTAACGTGCACCACGCAGTAGTGATACACGACCGCACGCCGGTACGATGCTCATCCAGATCGAAACGGGCAGGGGTGGGGATTGAACCCAGGATCCCTGGGTTCTGCAGCGCGAGCTTTCGCTCCACGCTGCGTCCTCCCGGACCAGTTTGACTGGATCAGCTGACGACGACGAGACTGAACCCGTTAACATCAACACCACAATAACCAATTCGCGCTCCGTGTTAGCGTGGGTGTCTGTCTAGTTCGAAGCACCGCACCACGCACACCACGAACGTTTCAGTTCTTTGTCGCATCGCTGTTGCACCAAACAGAACGAGATCGCCGAAGTCAACGCAGCGCTGTCGTGACCTTCGCTTGTGGTTGCGCACTCGTGGACCCTGTGACTCCCTTCGCTTTCAAAGCCCACACGACGATTACGAATGATACTTTCCGTCTTCCGCGAACATCATAGGGGCACTTCTCCGGTCACGTCTTCGCTATGAGCTCGCAGACCGCGCAGCCAGCGCAGCTTCTGGTTTAACGTGCGTTGTTGCCAGATCTGACCGGAAGTCGAGACGCTGCGTCAGGAGAGTGAGGGGCGGGGCGTACTTCTCCTCCGCGGGGGTCGAAAGAGCGAGAGTTTCAAATGTGGAGAGGTTCTGACTCCGACTAAATTACGTCCTGTGGCGTCAATATTGCTAACAAAAATTATTTTTTTCGCGGAACATTTGTTTTGTGGCATGCTTGTCCCAATTAGGCTGTTTAAAAAAACACTTTTTTTTCTTTGCAGTTAGCCTTTAATTAGACCCGCCCGAGTTGGGATGGACCGAAGGTTGTCGAAGACCTGCCGCAGAGTTTCGGTGTCATCTTCAGGTCTTATGGAAGTAGTTGTGTCGGCCTCAAAAAAGTTCGATGGTGACCTGAGTTAAGTGCCACACACGAGCTTGGAGGTAGAACATTCAAGGTCTTCTTTGAGGGTCACTACTTGGGGGGAGAAAGAGCAAAAAGCAACCGGCCGGTTCAAGTTCCTGATGTTCTGTGTCGAGGCGCGTGAGTATCAGGCACCCCGAGGACATCAGTTTTTATTCATCCTATTTTTTGCTGGGCTCTGCGTGTGCGTCGGCCACTACTGTACCTTTAAGTTGAAGTAAATGAAATAACTGAAAATTGGAGAGGGGGGAGGTTATTGCTCAACGGCGTTGCCATATTTTGAGGTTATGGGTGCGAAAAATGTACGCACCTCTCATCTATACACCTTTTCCACAAGCGCGCAGCCATCTTGAATATCGTCACTTCTGGTATGCGGTAAAACATCTTTTTGATCTCTCCCCGCAGCTGGAAGGTGTTTACAAAAAAATGCGTGATTGTCACACATCCTTGATTTGCCTCACCTATATTTTCTCGCAGATTTCAGGTTCAAACGTTTTAATTTTTTTTCGCCCCGCATACCAGATACGGAACCCACGTGACTGAGAACGACAGGAAACAGAAAAGGTCTATACTTCGTCTCACGTTAGTATGGACTATTGTTAGCCGCGCGTGCTAAAAAGCGCGAGATAGTTGCTTCGAATGAAGCCTCGGCGGCTGCACGAGCGCTCGTGCAGCGAGTGCTCAAGTCAAGGCAGTCAAGGCTAGCCGCTCGCGCTAGCACAGCATTCGCGCTTAGTCCATGCTAGGGTGAGACGAAGTATTAGCGGCGAGATGTTTTGGTGGCGCCCTCCTGCGGTTCCCTCTTGTGACGTCATTACCTTGCAAACAACAAGTTCGATGGTGTTTGTTATTAGCATGGTGGAAGCTTGAAATCATTGCGCTCTCAAAGGAACAGTGCCAACACCGTCAAAATTAAAGTTCTTTCATTCCTCTTATTTCCGTCGATGATAAATCCCCTTTCCGACGTCATAGTCAGCGTTCGGCCAATCGTGGAAGGCCGACCACAGCGACGCTTTCGGTCGCGCACGGGGCTAATAGTCAACACTCTTTAGAGTAAAATAAACAATACGCAAAATTGTTGTAACGTCTGGCAACACTCTTGGCCCTGCCATCTTTGTTAGGTCGAGATTCCTCTGTTGTTTGTCAAATTCGTAGCGTTGTCGGTAAAAATCGAGGTATACTGCTCACAGTCATCAATCTGCACTTACACCAGCGAGCGTGGGTTAGCATTGTTTTACGTCCTTGCGCATGTACGTGCTCATGGCACCGCCGGTGGCCATTTTCTTGCTGCAACCAACATGACGGACGTTCACTTTAGCTCGAAATTTAGCTTTGAGTGCCGGCAAACGCAAGGGCGCGAGCGCCTGGTGTTCGAAAGCGCTTTCTCTGAACAAGTGCTTGTGGGAGCGAAGAATTTATTTCAGAGCTACACCCTCGCGCCCTTACTTTTGAAAACGCCGAAGCCAACTGGTGAGGCAAAGAATGTTCTTTGGCGCCTCGCTAGATGGCGCTGTACATTTCGCATATCGTTTACTACCCTTTGGAAGAAAAGAAGTATGTCAGATAGAGACATCTTTTATCGACATCGTAGTATGCAATGCGCGAGGGCACCTTACAACGCATCGCAGTGAGAACCGCGTAAGTGTAATTAACCGTTATGTTACTCACCTGAAAAAAGCTATTCGCTCACCTCTTAGCAGTCATTCTTCTCTTTGGTGCGCTTCGGTACTGTCCAAAAGCAGGTGCGCGGAAACGTCTATGGTCGCAATTTGTACGAAAACTATCCCGGCGTGTTCTTCGTTTAACAAAAGAGTAGATTATGACTTCAAGCTCAATATCGATGTTGTCCGAAAACACCGGTTAGAGCGCTGAAGTCATTAGGCTCACTAATTCAGGAATACCACCCACCGCTGACATCTAGTTTTTTTTGTTTTCTCCAGAATAAATAGTGAAGCCACGTGGAATTACTTTTAAAGCATTGCCTGCCACACCGACGAGACCGACGCAAATTATTTTGCAAACGCTGTAAACAAATTCTGACGAAATCCAATATTGCGACGCGCCACGGTTGCACGGGGCTTCGCGTGTTGCTGCGAGATTCTCTGAAGCCTCGCTCGTGCGGCTTCCGCGTACACGGGCCGACCCGGAGCAGCTGTGGCTGAGGTGTGTTCTTTTGACAGAAACAACTGGCGCGAAACCTATTTTTCTTTGTTTTTGTTTGTTTATGCTTGTACATGCACTATAAACGAGGTGGCGCTCCTGCTAAGTGGCATAAAACGCTGATAATCGGCTATACGCAGGTATACCCTTAAAAAGTACGGTGTACACTCGTAAAAAAATAAGGCATCTAATGAACTCACAGTTCATTAACAAATCCCACGCGTCCACATTCCCGCGGAGGTCGCAGATAACCAGACATTGCGAACTACAAGGTGCCGAGCGACTTACTGTAAAGAGATGAGACCCTTAAAGGGGTAGGGAAACGAAATTTTTGATTTTACTTCTTTGTTTAGATATGAACAGTGTTGTGGCGGCAGCCCAGATACACTAGACTAGACTATTGCTTTGGGGATGCCGGCAGAAAAGTCAAGAAAACTATTTTTAAAACGAATGAACAGATTTCAAGGCTCCGCCCTTTGACGGTCTGTGAAGCTCGGTTGGAATGCCGCCACGTAATCGGCCTTTAAATAGCACCGCCAGTTCGCGGCAGTATGGCTGTCTCGTCGAGTTACTTAGTCCTGAGCACGGTGGAAGAAATACATTTAGGTGATGACTCTCTGTCTCGCGCGGCGACCACATTATGTTCGGCGCACCGAGCGCGCTTCACGCGCACGGGGATAGATGGCGCCCACGTATGGAGGGGCTTGTGAAGGCTTGTATAGAGGGGCTTGTGAAGGAAATTATGCATTATTTACTCGGTCCCTGTGTACAGTGTAGTGAAATGATGGATTTGTTGGCGCACTGGCACTGATTGCCTTTTTCCCCGTGCGGTTCCTGTTTTTTTCTTTTTTTTTTTTTTAACGAGAACATTCCGATGATGACTCAACGTGACAAAAATACTCGTATAAATATAAAACTTCCCGGCATAATTTACTGGGCCTTAAATAATTCAGTGATAGAAGTGCTGCGCCATTTGCGCCAAATTGCGCCCTGAGCGAAAGTTTGCTACATCTTGCGCCAAGGTGCCATTTTGGCTAAGAATTGCGCCACACCTGCGCCGAGATGGGCAAAACAAAAAAATTGATATATTTTTTTATTGGTTGACCCTGATATTCAAAGAAGTAGGAAGAAAGAAAAACGAAAGAAATATGTATTTCACAGCGTCTCCACTCACCATATACGTTGTTTCATCCAGACATGTACAAGTTACTCAAAAAAAGTAATTAAGTTAAGTTACTGAGTATTGACGTCAAAAGTAATTTGAGTAGAGTAGAAATTACTCAAATAGAACGTAATTGAGGAGATTACTAATTACCGTAAAAAGTAGCGAATTACTTTTGAAGTTACTTTTGAAGTTACTTTTATATGTTTCTTATGGTAAAAAGAAAGTACAGAGGTTTTGATCCGTTAGCGAAATTGTGCTAGCCCATTATGAATCGGCTTGTTTTTTTCAAAGAAATGCTTTAATAGCTGGTTCTGCTTCTCCGTGCCTAATTGTTTTGTACTTTCTTGTTTGTTTGGTCAATGATGTACTGCGAATGTGTCATTTGTACTTTGAGGTTTAGCACTGTCTCAGCTTGATTTTTTAGATAGTGTTAGCTTGTTTACTGAGTACCGTAAAATACATCTAAAAAGTTATTGAAGTAAAGTACAAAGTAAATAAGAGGTTACGTACTTCAAGTACAGTAGTAAGTGCACTGGGTGCAATGTGCTTGAAATAACGTATATAAATACAGTATATTTCAAGCGTATATAAATACAGTATATTTCAAGTACAAGCGCTTTAAGCACCATCTTTCATGACGCCCTTTCATTCCCTATAGAGTGTTTTTTTTAACTGGTATGCCTTGCTCCAGGGGTAATCGGAGGTGCATCAATTTTTTACGGAAATGGCAGCAAATACTGTATAAGGTTAAGTCGCCGCAAAGTAGTTGTTTTGCTCTCGCTGACGACCTATTTGACACGATCCACTTATAAGACACTTATTTCTATCGGTCTTACAGCCGCCATTACTTCTCTCAGAGAAATGACCAGATGATGTCTCGAAGGAGCGCGTTTTCACACGACAATACCGCCATTTTTTGTTTTCAAATTCGGAGAATGTGCATTGCAGTCGGGAGTTTTACTTTCCTCGGAAAATACAAGTACATGTTCAGAGAATTTACTTCAAGTAAAGTACAATTTTTCTAAACAGTAGTACTTTAAGTACCATGTACATAGAGTACTTCCTAACACTGCTTGTTTATTATTTTTTTTTATGTAAAAACGTTTGGGAAATTACTACAGGTTTCTCAAACAATCTTTGAACCTTTGAAGATCTGCATATTTTGAGTTTTGGGAGGGAAGGCAACGCAAAAAAGGCAATCTTTGCGTTGCCCTTTAGCAAGTGATTCTTGAACTAGAGCACAAACTACGGGACACGGGAGCACCAGATAAGTTTCAGAGCAGGTGCTGCATTTTATTGCCTTCTTTGAGTGAGGATGGAGTGTGTGCACCTCCTGTAGTGGGCGAGAGTTTCTACGTTGGGGAGAAGCGGGGACCAGCCCTTTCCTCAAATGGGTAAAGTCTCTTTGAGTTTCGGGAACGCCAGTCTTCGGCGCTAATCCGGCAGTTACTCGGCCTCTCTTGCGTCGTGTATGTTCGCTCCCCGCGCGTCGTAGCAGAGTTGTTGCAGGGGGGGGGGGGGGGGGGGGTTGTGAAACTTTTGGGGGGTTTCGGACTCTCTAGACTATTTTCTCCCCCCCCCCCTTCCTACGCCACATGCTTCCCCCTCTTTGAAAATATCAGCTGATCTTCCAACATCTGATCTCCTTTGTGCAGGAATGTTTGTTGATAGGCAAAACAAGTACTAAAACTCAAAAGTAATTTGTAACTTGAGTAGAAGTTACTCTAAAAAGTAATTAAAGTAAACTACTAATTACCGAAATAAAAATGTAATTGAAAGTTACTAAACTACTCAGAAAAGTAGTTAAAGGGGCGACGCAACAATTTTTGTACTTGGCGCAAATACCGCTTAGAACGGATCCCTGACGTTAATGGCCTATGAAACACGCCTATGAAACACGCGTTCGTTTTTCACCCCACGCAATAGAAGTCCCAGTAAAAAATTAAAGAAAAACGAGCAGCGTTCACCCCCTCAACTCGCAGCCAGAACATGCGGCCACGTGATCTGGAGCCGATTATATGCCGCCAATGTTGATCATAGCCACGCGCTGGGGTTGGCAAAGCACAGGACACGCGCCGAGTTCCAGACATTGTTATGGCTCGGCTATTGTCGTCATTGCAGCGATTGGACAAGGGCCACTACCCGAATGCTTCTCGAGCTAGTAATTATCTCGAGCCCAAATCGAGTGTCCACGCAATGCTCGGGTCCAATCTATGAACAACATTCAAATATCGTCATATGGGTGTCCCCACTTCAATGCGATCCCCACTTTACGTCATCAGAATTTGCAAAGGAGAGATTGAATGAAAATGATCGCTTTTGTCTCTGAAATTACGCCGCAACAAAGAAGTTTCTTGGCCAGTGGCGTTGCGTGCGAGTAACCTTGAGTCCCACTAGTGCCAGTAAGCTCGTGTAAAGTGAAAAAACATTCCAATTGAATATCATTGCACCGCCCCTTTAAACTACAGTAACTTGAGTAGAGTAGTTGAACTACGTACAAGTCTGGTTTCATCTTAGGTTAGAGCATAGTCGAAGGCTCGAACACATACAACACGAACACACATAGTAAAAGCGCAAGTCACGGGACATTCGCTGCATTTGATTGGTTTAATCGATTAAAGAACAATTACAGGAAGATGGTCGAATGTCTCCATGTCGCGCTTTGGCGTTCTTTGGTTGATCCCAATGGCTCGTAGTGTCGGCTGCGCTTTAAATTAAGGTGAAACGAAGTTTTAACATTGCCCGTCCACCGCGCTGGCCGGTTGATACACTGGCGGCTTGATCACCGACATCCTTTAAACTTTTAGACAACGTCGGCGATGTGAGGAGCCAAAAGTCGCGACAAAACATTGCAAAATAGTAGGGCAGCGGCTACTGCGATAAGACAGAACCAGGCTCTTGAACTCCTGGTGAGAGCACTTGATTACCTCTGCCGTATGCTTCTGTGCACCACTCTAAAAAAAGGGTATCACCTTACACTGTTTCTTCCCATATAATACACCCCAAAACTTCAGTTCGACGTACAGCACCCTATAGTAGAACAAACGGCCCCAAATTTTACGAGGGGTTTGATAACGGTGCGATAAAACGTTTTATATAGCTAAAGAACGTATCGAAAACCACACGAAAAACACTCAATTTTTGGAGTAGGACCAAGAAAACCCCATTTTTTTTTGTAGTCAGTGAAACGTACATGAGCTATTTTAATAAGTTGTACCACACGGCTATCAAGCCCCTCGTAAAATTTCGGGCCGTCTGTTCGACTGTAGGGCGCTGTGCGTCGAATTGAAGTTTCGGGGTGTATTATATGGGACAAAGGGTGTAAGAATACACCTTTTTTTTTTTTTTTCTGAGAGTGTGGCACCTCTCACCAGCCCACGCACGCCGAGCATCACCGCCTTGCACCGGAGTGCTAGGAGTAGCGGCTGACATGGGTGAGTGTCTGGTTTAGCACGGTATACCTGTAAATTATGCTCATTACTATTGCAGGTCCACATTCTTTGGTTTCGATTATATGATCTCGTTTTTAAATGCTGCTTCGAGAAAGAAAGAAAAAGAAATATGCGGTGCTGTGTTTGAATAAATGTAAGCGCAAGAGTAGATTTTTATAATATTTGTGGGTGGTTGTTTTTCCCAGTTTATAATATTCAAGTCTTGAGTTTTGTAACGATAGAATTTGGTAGGTGCATTTTACTGATAGACGTGTTTGCGATTATGTTGGTTTTTGGTGGCAAATCAAAGCAAATTGTTGTGTGTATGTTTATACAGCCGGAAGTTAGTCTGCCTCAGGGGGCGTCTGACTGGAGTTTCAGCTGGAGATGAGCAATTTAGCCAGTGCGGTGCAACCGCTAACCTGGGGTCTTTAACGTGCACCACGCAGTAGTAACATTGGTGGCATTTTACAGAAATTATGCATAAAGGATAAATACATTATCTGGTGTAAAAGTGGGTGGGGAGGGAGGCTTTATTCCAACTGAAGTATGTTTCATTTCTCATCAATTCGTTCAGTACCCATTGTAAATGGAACCTACTCTCACCAGAGCCTTATTTCTAAAAAGAAAGCTCTGTGTACCTTTTTGCGCCGTATTTGTTCTTATTACAAAGGGTAACGAGTAATATACTCCAGTATCAAAAAGAAACCCTCAGTCATTATCAAATATAATCTCATTTAGCGATGCAATAAAAAAAATTGTTTTTAAGTGATATGCTAACAGATTTTGGCATCTGCTCCAAAAGTGTCAGTGGCTGCTCAAAAGGAATATTTTGCCTGCTACAGAACCTGCTCCAAAACGTCAAATGCCGCTTCCATCACTGATAATTTAGAGTAAACACATGGGTCGTGCTCGCATGTTTTGTGAAACAACATGTTTTGTAACAGTTCCGTAAATTGTTTACACACATTGCGTGGCTTTACATGAGGTCGGGTGATTTCTTTCACCCTGCTCCTGCCTTATTGAAAAAAATAAATTCTAATAATGTCACATAGTGGGGCCTAAATAATCCTTTACATGCGCATAAAGGTTTTAGCACTACAAATGGTTTATAGATACAATGTCAACTTGTACTGTGGAACATACAAACCTTGTGAGCAGAAAAAATTCCTATTTATGATGACATAGTGACTGAAATGATGACACAGTATGGTGACATACTGACTGACATGATGACACAGTGACTGAAAGTCAAACGATTGTAGTGGTTATAAGACATAAATCACTTTTCATCTATACTCTCACAATACGGTGTCACCTCGTCTTACAGGTAAAAAATACCTGACAAATATTTTTGCTTTAAAATGTACATAAAAGCTGAATTCACTTCATAATACCAAAGAACGCCATCTCCTACATCCTGTGTTTCTCGCCCATGACGAGCGCTGCTTTGCTGATTTCTTTATTTCTTGAGCTTGTTTGTTCCTACTCATCGTAATATGCTTAGTGTTGTTGCATTCGCATGCAGAAGTAGTAGTGGAGCAACTGGGCAATTGTTTCTTCTTTGTGTTCAGCGCATGGAAACGTTATTGTGCATGTGTCAAGAACACTGTCGATTTTGTCCCAGTAGACAGCCTGGTGGCTTTTATTTCCCACGAAGAACTGTTCCGCTTTCTTCAGTAGCTTTAAAAGGTTCTTGTTGGGGTGTATAAGGCCTCCTCTGTTCTTCACGTTTGTCAGTGCTGCTTCAGTAAAGGTTCTGGTCGATGCTGAAAGCGGATCGGCATACATGGCAGCGCGTAGCTTTTTTTTTATTTTCACGCTCAAAAACCCAGTTACATAATATAGCATGCTGTCTACAGCCTTGGTTTCTTAAACCTTTTCTGTCCAGACATCTTCACATTCTCAGTCTTCGACAGAAATTAGACTGTCAAGCTTGGTCTTCACTTGGTCAACGAGATGAGGAGACTAGGTAGTAACTTGCGATCGGCCATCGGGGTTGCACGACGATACTGTTCCAGGCGAACGTCATTCGATGGAGCTTTAAACAAGGACACTCGCTCTGCGCAGTTCCGGCACCCCGAATTGCAGTTGGGAACGAAGCACATCTTTGCCATCCTTACAGCATAACTTCTTCGGGTTAAGGCTCATCTTCGTGCACGATGGTGGCACATCTGATCAACACAGCACTAAAGCAAAACATGAGGCCAGCCACTGACCGCACACCACCACCGCACCGCGAAAAAGGCGAGCAAGCTACGCCCCCGACACCGTGGCCTCCGAGGAGAGACCTCATACCCACAGTGCTCAGAGTCGTTTATACTGAGAGAGTTTGGCCTTCTTAAGGAGATTTTGACAGCCTGACAACCACAGCAGCGTAGTCTGACAACCGGGGGATGACTACTTCCGTCCGCCATATTGTGGCTCTGACTCATAGGAACTCTACGCGATTTCTCAGGAATGAACAAGACAAAGAAGTAACGCCATATTGTGTTACCGCGAAATCCGCTTGTTCTAGCGGCCAACAAGCTCCGCCCATTGGCCAAACTCTCTCAGTATAAACGGCTCTGACGGTGCTCACACCTCAGCGCCCTCCATGGCGGCGCGGAACAACTATACTTCGTTTCACCTTATGTTGTACAGAAGCGAAGGCTAGAAACGCGAGCTCATAGCGTTGGCAGCTGCTCTTAAGTCACGAGAGCTTGTGCCGCCGGGATGTGCCCCAGAGCAAGGAGCTCGCGCTTCTAGCCTTTCCTGTGGTACATCAGAAGGTGAAACAGAGTATACTCCTTGTTCGAGGCTAGCTCCGAACACGATCTGGTCGCTCGCTCCCCGCGAGAGGAGCGGCCAGAGACACCACCTAAATGTATTTCTTCCACCGTGGTCCTGAGTGAGACTTGATAGAGAACGCTAACGAGTGTACTACTTTGCATATGCTAACTTGCACAGTGCTTCCGCAACGCGTGTTCCACACCATTAAGATCGCCGTTCTTTGCAGACGTTAGGTAGGAGCTTGATCTGAGGATGCGAGGACCTCTGCCAGGCCAAACATACCACTTTCTCCCCCCCCCCCCCCCCCCCACACACACACACACACTCTTCCCCCGGGGTTGCGCTGTGAACAATGCGCTCGAATATGGCACAGTGAATACCTTATAAACATAGCTTGCAGGTTTCGCCATTGCTATGTACTCACGGTTCTTTCTAGTTACTGGTTTCCTCGAGCTGCGATGTGAAATTAATGATATATTCGACTGGTCGCTTTTCAGCCTCTTGGAGCGCTCTGAAAAGTCGGTGTGCATTCCGCTGGTCGATGCCAGGCTCTTCAAGTATATTCGGCTTGTTCTTTCGGAGCGCTCTCGAAGCTCCGACTCTCGCCGTCCTCCGAATCGGAGCGGTTTGAGGCGCTCTGACTTGGAAGTGGGAGCGCGCGAGAGATCTGGCTGCCGACCGGTCACGTGACTCCAGCCATTCCGCCATTTTGCTTTTGTGTTGGAAGCGGACGGCGAGAACGCGGCTACTCCGCAGAAAGAGGGCTGCAAAAAACAGCCGTCAGTCACGACGCCGTCACCGTTGTGTTGTGCTCCCCGAATTGAGGTGAAATGTCGTTGAAACGAAGACGTTTAATGTTAGGGGTGGCACCGTCAGTGCTGCTGGCGAAGCTAGCAGACAGCGAGAACACCAGCAGCTCGGACGACGACGACGAGGGTCGTGTTTACGAATGCCGAGTTGTTTGATGCACCTTGTACGGTGCCCAAGGTCAAGGCTTATGTTTCTATAGTGCGAACCTACTCGGACAAAGCGGTAAGAACAAAAATATGAGAGTTTTCAAGCTGTAATGTTGTCTTTTTTTATAGTTTCGCAGGAACTTCCGCTTGGCACGGCTGGCTTGCGATGACCTTATCAGCGTCTGCGTTGACGGCTGCCATTTTTCAAGGATTAACGGATGGATGGATGACTGAATATTGCTGAACCCTTTGAATCCGAGAAGCAAAAGTTCCGCTAGAGGGCGGCTCGCGCCGTCCACTAGTGGCGCAGGCCACCCTCTATCCGCTAGGTTTGCCACTCTGAAAAGTTGAGGAGCGTTCGGCTGGGCGCGCCGATTCTCTCGCTCCGATGTGGAGGCGCTCCGGGATCTGGTAGCTCCGACTCGGATAATTGGAGCGCTCGAAAGTGACCAGCCGAATATACCATAACAAGGCGAACCGTACGCTCGTGGCGCATAAAATACCGGCAAGGCCGCGAATGACGTTACGGGCAAACTATGTATAGGCGATAGGGTGTACAGTCCTCAGATATTACTACTAGGCGAGATTGTCACGTGTTGACGCCACCAAGTGGCAACGCTCGCCACTACAGCACCAATGGCCGTGCAGGAGCCGTTGACGTCACGAGCGCGATACGCACTGCGCTTCTTGCTGGCTGATTTAAAAACGAGAGGTAGAGAGCTCACGGCCACGTCATTTCGTTTCCGCACCCCTTGAATCGAAAACGTTGACTACAGATGTTGCTTTTTTGCGGAAATATGTTTGCTAGACCTGTGGGGCTATGTTCGACAAATGTTTCGTTTCTCCTAAAAAGAAACGGAAGTGACGGAAGTGACGGAAGTGACCATATCGCGTCTGATTGGTTAGAGGCTCAAATGACGAAAGTTCCCTTTTTTGTCATTTGAGCCTGTAGCCAATCAGACGCGATATCGTCACTTCCGTCACTTCAGTTTCTTTTTAGGAGAAACGAAACATTTGTCGAACATAGCCCCCCCCCCCCCCCCCCCGGGTTATTCGCTACGTTAGTTTATCGTAAAATCCAACAATTTATGTGCTCCAGAATAAAATTGACGCGCGGCCGTCATAATAGACCCTCGGCTCAATAAAATACGCGCGCGGCAGTCAGCAGGCGGATGCGGGGAAAATTGAATAAGATTTGGCGGATTGCTGATCGCATACGGATTCCAGGGGCTGCGGGTGCGGATGAGATGAGAATATCCGCGGGTCCGGATATACATGTTTGGGCCCGTAAACGAGTACGACTGCAGAGTGTAGAGTGAATAAGTGAGTGATACTATGAAGTGCGTTATCGAATGTTTTCCGGGAGCAAATTAAGTCCCGTTCACACACTTGCGCTTGACAACGACCAACTGAAACAAGACCTGTTTTTAAGCCTCTTGTGACGACTTTCTTCTGGCTGCATGGCATTGCAGAAGCTCATAAGGGGCAGTGTTGCCGAATCGGGGGAAATTTTCCATATTGTGTGAAAAAGCATGACAGATAGGAAAAAAGGGAAACCAGAATTTAAACACATAGAAAACGTGGGAAATATTTTTTCACAAAAAACTGAACCAAAATTTCGTAATTTTCTTATCTACATCGAACAAGAGAAAGGAAGTGGCACATAGCTACTCAGACAGTTTTCTGCTTTGAAGAGCCAATCTAATTCATCACGACTTACATCATCTGCGTGCTGCAAGCCTGCCGGTACAGTACTCCCGGTTTGTGCGCTTTCCTCACCGCTAGCTATGCACACACGTCCTGTCAGTGCGATAGATCATGGATTGCACAGTGGGTGCGGTCCATTTCACAACACGAAAACGAGCTGGCGATTTTAGTTTAGTGTAGTTAATAGCCCGCTTGCCTTCATTCAGTTCCTATGGTTCGTTCAACCAAAGTATAGTACGGAAAAGAAGGGGAGGAGAGACCAGTTTGCCGAATGTCAACTTCTACATTTCGTAATTTATGCGATGCCAACTTCTACAAAACAAAAACACACGAGAGGTGTTGCTGCACTTAAATATACTTGGCGTCATGCGTATCTTAGAAACGACTTCTGTATCTAAAATGGTGTTGTGGGAAAAAAAGGGACTTTTCGCCGATCGACGAGGGAAAAACCGAAGTGGCAGTGTGGCAACACTGCATAAGGGGTCACAGGAGGCTTAAAATCCGGTCTTTGTCTCGGTCGGTCGTATTCAAACGCCAATGTGTGAACGGGCCTTCGCTCTCTCGGAAAAGAGGTGTCAATCGGGAAGAATATTGTCCTTTACGTCAAGAAAGATCTGATTCTTACCAAAGATTCTCACCATTCTATAGATCGCCACAAATGCTGTCCCCAGAAAAAGTAAAAAAATGCAGGGGCCTAAATCGTCCCGGGAAAACGTGTTCTTGCTTCGCAAAAGAAATAGCAGTAAAAGTTCTTCGGTCAGCAAAACGCACGAGCCACAAGAAAGTAGGAGCCTCCTCAACAAGAACAATATGTTGCGTGTATATGTGTGCATTTTGTTTTCTCGACGGTTGGCAGGTTGCTACCATGTGGTTTGGATTACGCAATCAAAAGTTCGTGTTTAAAACCGAAACCAATGTGATATTTTTCCAGTGGTGTACTCGAGCCTTAACTTGTCTCCAAGAGTACTTCGCTGCAGTGAGTGACAGCCTTTACACTCCCATGTCTGTATTGTTTGATTTAAATAAAATGGCATAATTTTATCAGTCTCACCTCTTTCAATTTTTCTTTTTCAAATACGTGTCTGCCTAAAACAACAAAAACAAAACGAGAAAAAAAAACGAATACACTTTTTTTAACCGCATATCCTGGCCCGAGTGTCGCTGACTTCAAGGGCGATCTTATAACTCGGTGCATCTTCACAGCGACAGGAAGTATCTCTGGAAGGATGACAAAATGACTTTCTTCATATTCTGACTGTTCTTTGTACAAATATAAGCAAACGGCTTATGAGGTAACATTCAGACGCTTTTGTTTCATTCACGCTTGATTTTATATTGGCCACGTGCACATTCAAAAGTGTCGATGTGGTCGGCCTTCTACAACTGGCCAAACACTGACATTGTCGTCATAAATATGATGAATTCTACTTTTAATAATAGAAATACGAGCAGTGTTGGACTGTCAACTTCGATGGCTTAAAGGGACCATGAAACGATTCTGAAATCGAATTTCATCCACCGATCGTGGTAAGAGGTGTGAAAAGCAACACAAAAACACAAAAATAGGGAGCCAAAAAAAAATTCTTCGCTATAGAACTTTTAAAAGAAAACTGGACTCTTTTGCGCCTTCTTTCCTTCGAAAGCTCTCTGCCTTTTCACTACGATGCATCCGCGGAAACGGAGCGCGTCAGCCGAATCCACGTCGCCTATTGGGTAAGAGCCTACCTCACCAGCACCGCGATCGTAAACAATAAATAGCCGGCGAATGTTTCCTAAAAGTTTTGTTAAATAATATTCAGATCCACATTTTGTAGCACAATTAGAGATGTGACGAAAATTGCTAAATTTTATAATGATGAGAGCCAAGCGCCATCTATCGTGTGGTAAACGAAGCAAAAAAAAGACCCTACTGCGCCTGCGCAAAAGGGCCGACGCTTTGTTGCTCGAGACCACGGTGTAGTCGCGACGACGAACGAACGTTTATTTTTCTACGTGTTCTTCTCGCGCGTCCCGACTTCAAGGAGGAAGAAAAAAGTACTTGAAACAGACCACGACGAACAAGAACGCTGGATCCAGAAATACCCGAGAGAATCTACAACGGCTACGAATCCACCGAGCTCGGCAGGTAGGCCTAGCAGGCACTCCACTCCGACTCGGTGCTGCGTTGCTTCAACGGTCCTTTGCCAAGACCGTCTGCCCACGACCGGTTGGCGTGCTGAATGGAATATACCCGCGCGACCCTTGTGGACCCTTCCCGTATTATAGTTTGATCGCTGACCTCAATTTTAGATTAAGAGGTGAGGTCAATCTCTTCCCCTTGTTTTCCGAGGCAGTGTTGACGAACACTGTCGTCGAAAAGGGACTCTCGACGATTCTATCTTCTTGTTTTGTGTGATATAGAGCTCAAATAAACGCCGTATGGATTACCTTCGTAACACGGTATGTACACTTTGTTATTAGTATGCCATTTTTATTCTGACACGACTGCACGTCACTGTCGAGCTATAACAGTTCGTGGGAGCTACGTGCAATGCCGGTCCAACCTTGCTTTGCCGAGTGTCACGTAAGTATCGAGTTGCAATCGTAAGAGATCGGACCCGAAGCGCTTACCAACAGCGCGAATACAGCACTTCCATCAAACGCGCGCGTCCGCTCCGAGTGTGAACAGGTATTTACGTGGCTCTTGCTGACACTGTCGTAGTTCAAACGTATCTTTTTTTAACGTCGGCTTGCTCCTGCATCTCCTAGGCCGCGAAAAACGCCGCGGCCATTTGTCTCTATCTACGTCGCTTTGCAAACGACTGACACGGGCCGCCTTTTACCAACAATGACAGTTGGGTTGACGTCTAGAGTCTTCACCGGAAGACTCGCCGCACTTCCCCGCAGGCATACCGGCGTACGGGACGAGTCCCATGCTGTCGCTGTAGCGCAACATATCTCATTGAATTTCGCTCAGCTGCGATGTGTCCATGGCTATCGCGGCCACGACCAACTCTTGTGATCGCGGCGATGAGGGGCGCCGATTCAGAAAATACGTCGGTGACATCAGCGCCATCAGCGCAGTAAAACCTACCGGCGCACCCCCAACTCGCCGCCGCTGACGCTCCCATTCTACAGCCGAGAGAACTTCCGGTTCCGGAAACAGGGTACGTCATGACCAGGGTGTAAGATAGACAGGTGGGGAAACGAGAGCCAAATGAGCGACCGGATTGTGTCCCTTTCGGGTTTCTCTTTTTTTGTGGCGCCATCTATGTGGAGCACCGCGAACTCTCACTCCAGGTGGGCGACCGGTGGCGACCGGCTAAACCGACGGAGATTTTTTTTCTTATCGCCGCAGCGCCATCTGTCGCAATTCGGGGGTACCCGCAAGCAGACGAGTACACAATCCGGTCACGGCATTGCTGTAGGCCTCTATGGGCCGTTTCCCCACCTGTCTATCTTACACCCTGGTCATGACCGTCAAAATTACGCCGCAGCTTGTTTTGCGATCAGTTGGAGAGAAAGAAAAAGTCGATATATCATTAATTTTTTGTGTAGAAGTTAATAAACTGAGACGAAAACGGGTGCCTGTTCGGCATTCAGTGAACGTTGAAGGTTTAATGTAAAAGTTACCTGGCAAAAGTAAAAAAGGTCATTTCATGGTCCCTTTAAGGCCTGTTCACACATGCAGCGGAGCGCTACAAGCGTAGCGCTTACCTCGCGCTAAGCGCGTGCTGACGGGAGCGTTCACCAGCTTTGTATCGCACCGTCAAAACTGTTGCTCATGGCAGACGATAAGTAGCTGACGGCACGTGAGGAGCGCTACATCAGCGCTTCGCTGCATGTGAGAACCGACCTTAAAAGGGGTCATGAAACGATTTTCCTGCTTCTTCCTCCTTAGCTTTAATCCTCAACTCAAATGCGAATTGTGAAATCACGTGGTCGTGACATTCCTTCGGCACCGGTGCGATGACTCCTAGCTTCTACCGTGCTTTTTATGCACACCATAGAACTTGTCATTCCCCAGTGACAATAAGTTCCATCAGGGCACTCATTGGCCACGAACGCGAATCCAAATATTCGTCGACGGATTGATTGTTGACGAGCGCATACGTCCGAGTGACGCAGTTCTCGTGTCCAATGCGTGAGCTGGGCTCTTCTGACGTCAGTTTGGCGCCGGTGACGCGCTTTTGGAACCGCGGATGTATCATAGTGAAAAGGCAGAGAGCTTTCGAAGGCAAGAAGGTACAAAATAGTCCGCTATATTTTGAAATGTTCGCACCGAAAAGCTGGCTTTTGATTTTCTAGCCTCTTTCTTTTGGCCAACTAAACGATATGCGATTAGTAAAGTCCCAATTTAAAATCATTCATCCCAACCCAAAATTCGTTTCATGGCCCCTTTAAGGGGGATTCAACCGCTCGTCACTCAATGGGCAAATTTCGCTACACAAACTTGAGTTTCAGGAATGCACGATAGTATTCATTCTTTTGGGGGTTACTTATGATAACGTAATAAAGGTTGTGCGGCCCTTGGATTTTTCTTTTAGAGAACTGGAGATTTTTAATAAAATCCAGAAATATGACCGTTTTGACTGTTTTTAGCGCGTTTTGAGGCATTTTTGAAAATACAATTATTTAGAAGACAAACGTGACAAAACGCTTGGCCGTACGTATTAGGGGTGACTCTAATCTTAATTTTAAGACTATGACGAGAAAGCAAAATAGTGTTGTATTTACGTATTTGTGTAAAACAAATCACCCTGTTAACTTTATGTCCAACTTGATAAACGAGATGGCGACACTAGTACTAAATGCCTCAAACCGGTGATTTTCTTGCTGTTGCTGTTGTTGTTTTTCTCTCGAGCTCGAATTCGACCGCGATGTCTCGTTGCTCGTGGATCGGTAGCACGTGTAGCGAAAGCTCACGCTGTAAAGCTCACTGATCGTGGATTCAATCCACCGCCTCTGCCCGTTTCAATCTGGATGAGCATCGTACCGGCGTGCTGTCATGTATCCAGTCTTGTACACGTTACTAAAAAAACGTAATCGATTACAATTACTATTACTCTTGGCTAAAAAGTATTCGATTAGATTACTTGATTACTCTACAGCAAAATTAATTGGACATTACTTGAAGAAGTAACTGTTACTTTTCTGATTACTTTATTGTGTGAAGACTTACATGTTTAGCGCTCATAACAATGAACTACTTCGAACCTATATTTCACATTTTCACAAGTATTGAACAAGAAAAACCGGGTTCCCTTTTCGTGGTCTTTGCACCTTCACAATGCGTACACAAGCATACAATTCGTTTGAAGAAGTTTATTGATTTAGGCGTTCGCCAGTTTTTTTTTTTCATTTTTTTTTTGGGGGGGGGGGGGACGGAGGGGGTTCTAGATCTTGATTGTCGCTCATTTTACTATTCACATGTGGATGAACTCGCATGTTATACAAAAGAGCAGCAGCTCCAGGATTTGATGGATCATGTGTAGTATCAATTAGCGGAAGAGATCGCCCCGACCAGTTCTCAACTCGAAACCTTGCTTGTCACGTAGGGGAAATAGGGAAATATTTGAACTGGCTTTGTTATATTTTGCATCCGCTTTAGACATTCTTCGGTTCTGGTTCTCCCAGGGGCTGCGTGTAGGTACCGTAAACAGGATTGTTTTTTTTTTTATTATTTCTGTGTGTGTGTGTGTGAGGGGGCCAGTTTGATCGAAGGACTTACAAAGCTACATTCTAGCGCTCCCTCAAACTTCGCCCTGAATGGCCTTTGTCACGCACTGGGGCTTCCCTATGGCTTCCCTATGGCTTCCCAGTCCCAGTCCCAGCACAAAAAAAAACACGAACATTCCACAAAAATTTTACATACAAAGGGGTTGACCTTGTTTCCTACAGCTCCGCAAAAATCATTCTTTTTTTTGTTCGAAAAAAGAAGTGAATTTTATTTTTTCATTTCAGAAAAAGAAGGTGTGTGCAGGGGGTTAGAATTAATTTTTATTACTTAAAAACGTAATCAAATCACTCTTGTGATTACTGCCTAATAAAAGTAATCAACTGATTACAAAATTACTCAAAAAAGTATTCGATTACAAGTAATTTGATTACTTGTAATGCGTACGGTACAAGTCTGCATGTATCACTATTGCGTGATGCACGTTTAAGATGTAAGACAAGCAGTGGTATACTGCACTGTCTTTCATCTCCAACAAAGACACCAGATGCCCTCAGAGCTGACTAACTTCCCGCTGTATAAACATAAACACAACAGAATTACAACTGATGGCTCCGTTGGTCGGCACTTTTTGAACGTTGCAAACAAAGTGTAACTATAAAAAAAAAATAGTCATCATCAGACTCCTAGAGAAAGGCCTGACAAGCCTGTGAAGGCGATACTTTTGTTTATTCGATTTTGTTTTGTGTGTGCTATGTTAGCGCGCGTGGTCAAACGCTTCCATACGCTAAAAGTGTAGCTCGTAAGCACCCTAAGATCGTGCAGGGTCGAGCAGAGATATCCTAGGGTGCCTCAATGTCCTTCTTTTTAGGGTGATGCCACCCTTTGTAGTACCCGTTGCCGACAGCACGTGCTCATGGGGAAAATACAAAGAAATTGACGAAAACAAAATGTCGCCATACCACAGTCAGCGCCACAAACGCATGCAGGAACACGCTCTTTCACGCGCTTCTGAACAAAAAAAAATAAAAATAAAAGTGTGGGACAAATTGGCCAGATGTCTCCACCCTAAGGAAAGCGCACATGAAGGCACCCTACTAATATGTATTTGGAAATTAAAAAAAGAATAGTTGAATGAGTTGCAAAGAAGGCTAAAATACTTATTCCGAACAACATTTATATTATGAAACATTATTTAAGATATTTTCATTCTCTGTAGACCTTGTTTGGTGGCTAGTGGATATGAAAAACAAAAAAGAAGCATGAAGTCTATTATTTTGAACAATTACAATATATTTTCTTAACCAACAAACAGGTGCTTACTCTGAGATGCAAATTGAATTTTGACGTTAACGTTTTAGCGCACAAAACAATTTTTTTTTTGTAAATTTAACACTTCCCGTTTTGCGGATTACTAAAAAAACCAAACGGGCCATCAATAGGAAGTATTCACTGGCGGCCATAGCTGTGTGCGCGACTGCTGCGCGCGTGCTGATGGCGAGTTTCCACAGTTCTTTTGTAACGTGCATTCCGCACCCTCAAGAATGCTGGTCTTAGCAGCCTATTAATGCGGGCTCGTTCTGAGCATGCGCTCTAGACAGCACCCACAAATATGGCGCCCAGTGAATACTCCTTATAAATAGAAAATACGTTTGTACCTAAGGTGAGGCGTACTTTTCTCTTTTTTTTTCTCTTCACCTTTCTAATTTTTAGGCAAAATCAAACGAACCTCTAAATACCTTTAGTGTCTTCCTAAGTAACCTCGGGAGTTCACTATGCTATTGTTTGTTACGAACACCTCTTTCAAGAGTGATCTTACTATGTCACGGTGGAACGAAGCGGTGCTACCTTACCTGTCTGGAAACAAATTGGGGTGTGTGTATGTTTATGCAGCCTAGAACATAGTCTGCCTCAACGGGCGACTTGTCTCCCAGCTGTAGGTGATCAATTTAGCCAGTGCAGTACAACCGCTAGCCTGGGGTCTTTAACGTGCATCACGCAGTAGTGATACATGACCGCACGCCGGTACGATGCTCATCCAGATCGAAACGGGCAGGGGTGGGGATTGAACCCAGCACCCTGGGTTCTGCAGCGCGAGCTTTCGCTCCACGTGCTCCGAGCTGGTGTGCGCTAGACCACTCGGCCACCGATCCTTTTTTTTTTTTTTTGATACAGCAAGTTTATTGAGTGTTTGGAAGCTTATTTCGAACAAAACCAGACAGCCGACACGCCGGCTGTTTTTCCGTTAAACTATGAGCAGCCTGAACGCTAACACTTCACATACACCATTTCTGGAGACGTCTATCCCCCCATCTGTCTGGACTCAAGTCTTTCGATGTGTTTGCGTTTGTCTTGCAAGTGGCGTCAAATGCGCCAGTGCACGAGGCCAGTGTCTCGAGCGGCTCTTGGAAGCAGTTGTCGGCGCACTACTGAAATGAGCGGCCCTTGGAAGCGAATGGCAGCGGAGCACCCGCTCCTCGCTCGTGTCTTGCGCGTTTCCGCAACAATGGTTCGCGGTACTTGAAAGCGTGATTTTTGTCAAATGATTTTAGTCTGCACTTGCCGGCAGCGCCTTCAACTTATGAAATTTACGAGGATAACTTGAGTGCAACATGGCTTTGTGTATTTGGGTGGTTCTTTTTCGCTGACAGGCAGACAGACGGAAAGTGTCCTTTCTTGCCATACCCGTTGCCAATCTTGTCAGCTGCTGTGCACTTGGCGCGCGATTGTGGACGAGTAGTAGAGCCGCGCCACTTCCTTGGACAGAGAACTCCTTGGTACAGTTTACAGGTGGGAAACGGTTGCTTCTTGTTGCTTTTGACTCGACATGCAGAAGTGAAGACCTCTTCGACGAGGTCCACAACTCTGGATGTGCAGAAGTGTGGACCTCGCCACAAAATGAGCGATGCTTAGGGTCGGCGCTCTGTTTCCTAATATTGCTTGGGCGCCGCCATCTTGGTGCTTGTACAGAGCAGACGCCACTGCTGATCGTCATGATTCAAAAGTGCAACTTCCTCGGCATTTTAATTGGTGTTAGGAAGCTCATGTAATATTGCTTTGCTCTGTCGGGAAACGTTTAAACATTTGTGGAGGACGTAAAAGCGTTTCCTGTGATTTCAGATAAATTTCCAGATAACTGGCAGCCATGATTTTAAGCCGCAATATGGACAAGTGTCGTTACCCTGAAGCGTAGCTTATGTAGTGGCACTAGGGAAGATCATGGCGGAAAAGCGCAGCACTGAGCTAGATTTCAGACGCCCTGTTCTTCTATATATAGTGCCACTAAATAGGCTATACACTTGTTCATATTGTGGCTTAAAATCATGGTTGCCAGTTATCTGAAGAATTAACTGAAATCGTAGGAAACGCTTTTCCGTTTTCCACAAATATTTAAACAGTTCGCGACAGAGCAAAGCAATTTTATATGAGCTTCCTAACACCGAATCTAATGCTGAGGAACTCGCAGTTTTGAATCATGATGATCGGCAGTTGCGTCTACTCTGCACAAGCACCAAAATGCCGGTGCCCACAACAATGTTGGGGAACAGAGTGCCGATACTCTAAGCGCAGCTCAATTAGTGTCTCTAGTTCTTCCAAGAAGTGGGGCACGGCACGTGTCTCATGCATTTTCACAAAAATGATTGGCGCCACTTTTCCCAGGATAGATGGGCTTTACTCCACACAACCTGAGAGCGGGTTTGCAAACCACTATTCAGACGAAGAACAGGCCGATATCCGACATAGGAAGTGCAAAACTGCCACTTTGTTTCTTTTTTGTTTTTTAGCTTTAAATTAAGCTCTTTTTTTTTTTTTTGCAAACAACGTTTGCGTGGTAAATGTGGTGATCCAAACGGCCGCAACGCCGCACCTTGTGCTATCGATAATTTCGAACGTGGATGGAACTCCGAATTTATTCGGAAATCAAAGCTTATTCTACGTTTTGTAAGCCACTGCAATCTACGTATGTACTGGCTCGTATATCGCGCCGCCAGTTGGCCGCTTCCTCCAGCGGCGGACGCAGAGCGAAGAAGATCTAGCTCGAGGTCGGCGGCGAACAGCCCGTGGCCCGAGCCCACCTCGAGCGCCCGACCTGCATGCGCAGCTGCGAGCATGCAACTCGTTTGTTCCGGAAAAATTCTGCGCCATCTATGAGGAAAAGGGTACAAATAATACCCCTGTCAGACGGCGTTCTAAAGATCCTTTTCACTAAGCTCCTTTAAAAAAATCGGCCAATCAGCTCGCGATGTGGAGTGCGCACGTGCTCTGTGGCACGCGCACGTGCTCTACGGCGTGCGCTGGTTCGCCGATTTTATAAAGGAGCTTAGTGAAAAGGACCCTTAAAGGGGCCATGAAACGAATTTTGGGCTGGGATAAATGATTTTAAATTAGGACTTTACTAATTGCATATCGTTTAGTTGGCCAAAAGAAAGAGGGTAGAAAGTAAAAATCCTGCTTTTCGCTACGAACATTTGAAAATATAGCAGACTATTTTGTACCTTCTTTCCTTCGAAAGCTCTCCGCCTTTTCACTATGATACATCCGCGGTTCCCAAAGCGCGTCAGCGGTTCCAAACTGACGTCAGCTGAGCCCAGCTCACGCATTGAACACGAGAACTGCGTCACTCGGAGGTATGCGCTCGTCAACAGTAAATCCACCGACGAATATTCGGATACGCGTTCGTGGCCAATGAGTGCCCTGACGGAACTTATCGTCACTGGGGAATGACAAGTTCGATGGTGTGCATAAAAAGCACGGTGGAAGCTAAGAGTCATCGCACCGGTGCCGAAGAATGTCACGACGACGTGATTTCACAATTCGCTTTTGAGTTGAGGATTAAAGCTAAGGAGGAAGAAGTAGGAAAATCGTTTCATGACCCCTTTAAAACGCCGTCTGACAGGGGTATCAATAGCGGTTGAATCCCCCTTAAAGGGATACTGAACCATAGAATTTAGTGTCCATAATAAGTGGCGCACGTTCTTTCCACGAGCCAGCAGCCGCCGGTGTGCGCGAGCACTCGCAACGAAAATGACGTCAAAGACCTCCATTCGCGCTTGAGGACAGTGAAATGCATGGGCTTCGGGCCAAAGGAGAATAAAGACAGACTTTTCATCTCTACAGGTGAAAGCTACATGCTTGTTAGACCAATTAATCGCTTACCTTTTACACCAGACACCACTGTATAGATGAAAAAATTGTCTTTATTCTCCTTTCGCCCGAAGCCCATGCATTATGGTGCTAAAGAATTATCACAGCAAGTGTCAGATCTTGCCTTACAGCAAGATAGTCTTGAAAATCAGTCGCGGCGGTCGAACTTAATTTTTTATGGTATCCCAGATTCCGAGAATGAGTCATGGTCCGCTTCTGAACAAAATGTGGTAACACTGTGTCGTGAAAGCCTCGGTTATGTTCTCGAACCATCCGCTGTGGAGCGTGCTCATAGGCTGGGGGCTTACAGTAATCAGCGGAACAGGCCAATAATAGTGAAATTTGCGTCTTTTAAGACGAAGCAAGAACTTTTACTTCGAAGTCCGAAGCTAAAAAACACATCGGTTAGCCTTAGCGAGGATTTTTCGCCTAAAGTGCGCATTGAACGGAAAAAACTACTCGATTTTGCCAAAACTAAGAACCTTCCTTTCAAGCTTCGATTTAATAAACTGTCAATCGGACGAAATTCGTACGTTTATGATACGGATTCCCAAACCGTCGTGGAATGTAATCGCTAGCAATTACAAACTGATTCTGCAACATCGTCTACGACAGTCGATAACATTACATTCCTTATAGTAAACTGCCGAAGCATTCGAAATAAATCAGATGACCTAGCTAGTCTTATCTCAGTTACCACTCCAGACGTTGTTATCGGAACTGAGTCATGGCTGGACCCGTCTGTTCTTAACACTGAAGTTTTCCCTCCGAACTTTGTTGTCTACCGTAATGACAGAGATAATCACGGTGGCGGTGTATTTTTGCTCGTCCATCAGAGCCTACACAGCATTCCTGTAGATATTACCGGCGTAACCTGTGAAATGGTGTGGTGTAAGATTTCCCTCTCCCGAGGTGAATACTTAACTGTTGGTTCGTTTTATAGGCCGCCATCGAGCACTGCTCAACCACTTCTTTCATTATATAACGCACTTTCCGTTGTTGCGCCGGGTCATGTAGTCTTGGGTGGTGATTTTAATCTACCAGATGTTACTTGGCTAGATCACCGCCCCGTGATTGAAAATTCATCCTCGCTCTACGCAACATTTTCAGACATTATTAATGAATTCCATTTGTATCAGTTTGTTACTGAACCCACAAGACTTGGCGCTAGTCGTGCAAGTGTTTTGGATATTCTTCTTTGTAATAGGTTTCCATCGATCACCTCCACTTCAGTAGTTCCCGGAATAAGTGATCATGAGGCAGTAGTAGCGACTATGAAAAGTTTGAATGTGCCTAGATATAGAAACCCACCCAAAAAGGCGTACATGTTCAATAGAGGGGATTATGATAGTTTAGGTTTTGACCTTATGAATTTTTTGTCTGATTTCGAGGTGTACAGCGTGTCATGTGATGTGAATACCTTATGGAACATCTTTAAAAATAAAATACAAGAATTTGTAGAAATTTATATCCCAACAAAGATGGTCAGCGCGAAGCGCAAACAAGATAAGCCATGGATGAATTCAGAAATTAGACGCTCAATAAATAAAAATAAACGTGTTTTTGCACGATATAAAAAAAGTAACGATTCACTGATCTTGGGCCAGCTTAAAAATCTTCAAAAAGATCTCAAAGTAAAAATAAAAAAAGCTGAGTCAGAATATTTTCTCTCACTTGATAGCAAACTTAAGGACTGTCCCAAAGAACTTTGGGAGTATGTAAAATCGCAACGAAAGCATGTGGCTGGTGTCCCCTCTCTTCTCGTTGATGATCATCTTGTGACAGACGATAGCGACAAGGCAGCCGCTTTCAATAAATACTTCAAATCTGTGTTTCCAACTTTCGCACCTTCATCACTACCGCCGACGGTTGACAATGTTAGCTGCAAAATGAACGAACTCGAGTTCGATCACAATGGCATCAGAAAATTACTAGGCAATATAAAACTTGGAAAAGCACCTGGGCCGGATGGAATTCCAAATATCGTATTGAAATCTTGCGCCGATATTATAGCATCATACTTATTAATAATATTTACGAAGTCTCTAGAGAGTGGACGTCTACCTGATGATTGGAAGTTTGGTAATGTAGTCCCAATACACAAGAACGGTAAAAAGAATAGTGTCGAAAACTATAAGCCGATTTCCCTAACGAGTGAATGTTGTAAGATAATGGAACATATAATTTATTCTAACCTTATTAGTCATTTAAATATCAACAATTTCTTTTCCTCGGCTCAACACGGTTTCCGCACAGGGTTATCATGTAACACTCAGCTCCTAGAATTTTATCACGACCTTGCTTGTGCCTTTGATAGATGCTGCCAAACTGATTGTATTTTTCTAGATTTCAGGAAAGCTTTTGACGTGGTTAATCACTCGCTCTTGCTTCATAAATTACATAGCCTAAACATCGATGTAAAAGTTTTGCAATGGATAGCAGATTATCTTAATGCTAGGAAACAGCGCGTTATCATGAATGGATTTCATTCATCATATGTAGATGTGATGTCAGGTGTACCACAAGGCTCTGTTTTAGGCCCCCTCCTTTTTCTAATTTTTATTAATGATATCACGCACAGAATTTCATCGAATATAAGGTTGTATGCCGACGATTGCGTTTTATACAGAGAAATGACCGATGACAACGACGTCCAGGCCCTACAGGGTGATTTAAATAAGATCACAGAGTGGTGTGACAAGTGGAAAATGTTCCTTAATGTATCCAAATGTGTCCACGTTCGATTCACTAGAAAACGTAAAATTGTCTCTGCCGCTTTTAAACTAAACAATCTACCTTTGCAACTTAGCACTGAGGCAGTTTATCTCGGGGTACGCCTAACCGCTGATTTAAGATGAAATAATCATGTGAAGTCATTATGTTCTAAGGCCAGCGGCATGCTCCATTTTTTGCGTCGCAATTTCAGAAAAGTGTCGGCTCATTTGAAAGAAACCCTCTACTTATATTACGTCCTCCCAATTGTGCTCGGCTGCGGAGCGCGTGCTGACGGCGAGCTTCCACAGTTCTTTCGCCTCGTGCATTCCGCACCACCAAGATTGCCGGTCTTGGCAGCCTATTAATGCGAGCTCGTTCTGAGCATGCGCTCTAAACAGTGACCTCAAATATGCCGGCCAGTGAATACCTCCTATACTGGACTATGCTTGTATTCTTTGGGACCCACACACGCAAACATGTATAAATCAAATTGAAAGAATTCAAAACCAGGCCGCTAGATATGTGCTAAATAATTATAATTTTCATGATAGTGTTTCTCAATTAAAGCTCCAACTCGGATGGAAACCTTTACAACTAAGACGAAAGTGCCTCCGTCTCAAGTTTATGTATAATCTTTATCACGGTAGCGTCGGTATAGATAAGTCGAGATACCTATTGAAACCTCATTATGTTTCCCTTAGAACTAGTAATCAAAAAAAGATCCGAGAATTTCGCGCACGGACCGACGTTTTAAAATATTCTTTTTTTTCCGCGGACAGTTTATGACTGGAATGTGCTGCCCGAGTCATTTGTAGAGCTTCCTACTGTACAATCATTTTTTGATGAAATTATGTTATTGTAGTCGGTTCGATGATTTTTTGTGTGACTTCTGCATGTTTTTTTTTTCATATTATTGCAGTATATATTGGCATGTTTCTCCTGTTTGACATGGTTATTTCGCTGTTATTCATTTTCTTATATTATTGCAGTATATACGTTTCTCCTGCTTGCCTTGTTATTTGTTATTGTTGTTCTTCTGTACGTTTGCTTTTGTAAATTTCTTTCATCCCCCCCTACTGTAATGCCCACCGGGCGATGTAGGTACCAAATAAATAAAAAAAATAATTTCACTGCCATCTTAACCGCGAATGGAGATCTTTGACGTCATTTTTGTTGCGTGTGCTCGCGCACACCGGCGGCTGCTGGCTCGTGGAAAGAACGTGCGCCACTTATTATGGACACTAAATTCCTTGGTTCAGTATCCCTTTAAAGGAGCAATGCAACAATTTTTGTACTTTGCGCAAACACTGCTTAGAACGGATCCCTGACGTTAATGACCTATAAAACACGCGTTCGTTATTCACCCCACGCAGTAGAAGTCCCAGAAAAAAATTAAAGAACAACGAGCAGCGTTCACCCCCTCAACTCGCAGCCAGGACAAGCGGCCACGCGATCTGGAGCCGATCATATGCCGTCAATGTTGATCATAGCCACGTGCTGGGGTTGGCAAAGAACAGGGTACGCGCTGAGTTCCAGACATTGTTATGGCTCGGCTATTGTCGTCGTTGCAGCGATTGGACACGGGCCACTACCCGAATGCTTCTCGAGCCAGTAATTATCACGAGCCCAAATCGAGTGCCCACGCAATGCTCGGGTCCAATCTATGAACCGCATTCAAATATCGTCATATGGGTGTACTGCGATCCCCACGTTACGTCATCAAATTTTTCAAAAAAGAGATTGAATGAAAATGCTCGCTTTTGGGCTTGAAATTACACCGCAACAAAGGAGTTTCTTGGCCAGTGGCGTTGCGTGCGAGTATCCTTGAGCCCCACTAGTGCCAGTATGCTCGTGTAAGTGAAAACAACATTCCAATTGAATATCGTTGCACCGCTCCTTTAAGGACGCGTTGTTTTCAAACTTCCATCAATATCGAAATTGTCGCTGGCAATCGACAATACTGGTCTTTACGTCAGATATGGGTACCACAAGAGGGAGCCACCGAAAATCTCGTCGCCAATAACATGAACGCGTGGATTTCGTTTTGTATGAGATTCCGAATTTTGCTGATGCAGTCACTTGATGCTTTCAGCAGTTGGTATATTATGTGTCAGTATCATCAAGATGGTGCTAACATGACGTTCTCAATATGATGATGATTACGGGAAGGTATCAGCTAAACGGTGTACCAGTGACGTCTTAAGCATGATGATGTTTACGTAAAGTTATCAGCGAGACGGCGCTCACGTGACGTTTTCTGTATGACGATGGTTACGTGTCGGTCTCAGCGAGACGGTTATTACGCGACGTTTTTTGCGTGACGATGGTTACGAAAGGTATCAATGAGACGGCGATCACGTGACGTTTTCAGGGTGAGGATGGGTACGTGAAGATATCACATAAACGGTGTTGGACAGGCGTTTTAAGCATGATGATTTTTACGTAAAGTTATCAGCGAGACGGCGCTCACGTGATGTTTTCGGCGTGTCAATGGTTACGTGACATTATTAGCGATACGGTAGTCGAGTGACGTTTTTTGCATGGTGATGGATACGCGATAGTATTAGCGAGACGGTGGTTACGTGATATTTTCAGCGTATCTACGGTTACGTGACATTATGAGCGAGATGGTGATCACGTAACTTCTTAAAGCGTGAGGACGGTTACGTGAGGGTATCAGCAGGACGTTGCTCACGCGATGTTTTCAGAGTGACGATGGTCACGTGATGGTAAAAGCGAGATGTAGGTCACGTGATATTTTTAGCGTGACGATGGTTACGTGACAATATCAGCGAGATGGTGATCACTTGACGTTTTCAGCGTGACGATGGTTACACGATGTTATCAGCGAGATGGAAGTCAATTTATGTTTACAGCGTGACGTTGGTGACTTCATGGTATCAGCGAGACAGCACTCGATTGATGTTTTCGGCCTGACGATTACGTAATGGTATCAGCGAGACGGTGGTCCCCTGACGTTTTCAGCAAGACAGTCGTTACGTGGCGGAATTAACGAGATGGGGGACAAATGACGCTACAGCATGGCAATGGTTAGGTGACGGTATCAGTGAGACGGCACCCACGTGATGTTTTCAGCGTGACGGTGGTTATACGAAGGTATGAGCGAGACGACGTTCACTTGATGTTTTCAGTGCGACAATGGTTACATGACGGTAACAGCTAGACGATACTCACGTGACGTTATCAGCGTGACGATGGTTAGGTGAGGGTATCATCAAGTTTGTGGTCAGGTGACGTTTTGAAGGTGACAATGGGTACACAAAGTTTTCAGCAAAATGGCGTTGGGATGATGTTTTCAGCGTGACAATGGTCACGTGAGGGTACCAGAGAGACGGCGGTCACATGCCGTTTTCAGGATGACGATGGTTAGGTGACGGTACCAGCGAGAGGGCTCTTAAGTGACGTTTTAAGCGTGATATGACTACCTAACGGTATCCCCGTGACGCTAGTCACGTGAAGTTTTCAGCGTGACGATGGCTACGTGAAGATGTCAGACAGATGGTTCAAGTTCCGTTTTTATCGTGACTATGAATACGTGACGGTATCAACGAGAGGGCGGTCATGCGATGCTTTCAGGGTGACGATGGTTACATGACGTTAACAGCGCGACGGTGGTCACAATATGTTATCAGCATGACGATGGTTATGTGACGGTATCAGTAAGATGGTTGTCAAGTGACGTTTTGAGCGTGACGATGGTTATGTGGCGACATCAGCGAGACGGCGCTTATATGTTTTTTTTTGTTTTTTTTTGCGTGACGATGGCTACACGACGTTACGGTGAGTCGGTGGTCACATGATGTTTTTGCGCGGCGATGGTTACGTAAAGGTATCAGCGAGAATTCGTTTACGTGATATTTTCAGAACGACGATAGTTACGTGACGGCATCAGCGAGACGTTAGTTACGTGACGTTTTCAGCATGACGATGGTTACGTTATGGTATCAGCGAGACGGTGGTCACGCGGCGTTTTGAGCATGGCTGTGGTTACGTGACGGTATCAGAGAGACAGCGCTCACATCATATTTTTAGCGTGACGGTGGTTACGTGACGGTATCAGCGAGACGGCGCTCACGTGACATTTTCAGCGTGACGATGGTTAAGTTGAAAACATCTTGTGAATACCGTCTCATCATGCGAGCGCCGTATCGATGGTTATGTCCTCTTGGGTGTTTTTCCTCCTTGTTTGACGGTCCTGTACCTTTAGTCACAAAAAAACTGTCTTTAGACATGGTCCAAGCATAGGCTACAATCGTATGAAGCAAATATGCCTCCGAAATGATTGGTGCGTGTCCGCAAAAAAAGAAGTCTGCCATCATGTCGGTAGCGAACACCGTTTGCTTTGCTTTATATATGACCAGTGTGACTGCTACTGAACGGTTCATCTCAGCCGTAGAAGTAAACTTGAAGGGCTCTACGAAACGTTACTAGATGTCCGTTTGGGTACTTGAGCGGCCTTCACCGTAGTAGCGCGGGCCGCTGCCGTAGCGGGCGAAACAGTGGCGCTGCCGTCGCCATGAGATCTGTTGCCCCCACGTCGTCTGTTGCACTTCCATCCTTTGCATGGTCTGCTGCGAGCTCCGCCAGATTCACAGGGAGTCTTCCTCTAGCGTGCATTGTTTTTGGAATGATCCGCTGATCTCGAGCTGAAAATCCACATTTTTATAAAATCGCCGTTTGGAGGCGGCTGGTGTTGGGGTTGTGACAGTTGGAAAGAGTTCACAAGGGCAACCAAGGCACACCTTTAGAGAGTCAACATAGCCCAGAACACCCTGCATTTTTTAGGGCTGATAGCCGTAGCTGAGTCGTACTTTGACTTTTATAGCTTTCCTCTGGCACCAACTTTCCTCCTACGATGACAACCAGAGGAAAATTCTTTTTGAATGCGATAGCCAGCATAACAAACCACGCCTTGCTTCTCCACGTGCTTGTAGAAAATCATGTGATCCACGGGTGTCCCTAGACGTTGTAACTATTTGGCTGGCGACTATGTTCCTAAAAGTCTGGAACAGATGTCGGAAACCTCGATGCGCGTGTCTGTTCGGTTGCTGTCATCGTCGTCTAATTCGGTGTCGCATGTCATTGTCGCATAACGGATAACAAAACCGGTTGCCCCCCGAGTAACGCTTCGAACGGTGGGAGTCTCTTGTTTGCTGCTCTTCGTGGTCGATACCAACAAATGTGCGGGGACATTCAGAAAGAGACGTGGAGAAACATCTTTTTTCATTACCATTGGACATAGGCCATCATAAACTTTGGCCCTTTGATGACGTGCAAGTAATGACAATTGATGTCGTCGGACTGAAAATGCATGTCGCACAAAGGTATTGTTATTTGAGATAGAATTAACTTTTTCTGAGGGGTCGCATTCTGGCCATGCCTCCAAGCGCACAACACCCTTCAAAGCGCTAAAAAAGTGGCGCTTCTCTTCACTTTTGACCCTCAAGAGGCGTACCCGCTGTGACAGGCGGGAGCGCAGCAGGCCAGCATGCTTGCTGATTGATTTGAGAACGACTGAGTGCTCCAGGCGCCAGAAAAGAACACTTGAAGCTGTGGTCGCACTGCGCATACAATATACGAAACACACTGTATTCGCTGCGGACACGATGCTATTGTAGGACCAGTGTGAGAGAACCGTCTTAGATAAAACAAACACGCCCCAGACGGTGTTTAGAGACAGTGTTTTGTGGGATGTACCAACACCACCTAGACAGAATGCCTTCGCATGGTCCCCTCTCCATGAAACGTCATCAGAGTCGGATGGCGCTAACTCGGCTATTGGGCCCGAGCCCGACCTTCGACGCTCTGATTGAACACTAGCCCCAGCCGAACACTGACACAGCACTTGTGCCCAATCTCACGCCTCGATCCATCTGACTGTGATGACGCGTGCGGAGGCCTTCTGTCTAGGATGTACTCGCAGTGGGACCGCAGCTTCACGAGCCTAGAACGAGCCGCCGATGGCACGAGCGAGAACACGAGGAAAAGCAACGAGCGCTAGATACTGCCGAGAATCAATCCTAGGCTGATCCTAGGGCGACTACAGCGTTACCTCACATGCGCTCTACGAAACGGTGTAGCACCGGAAGGCAAGTGTCCAAACTGACCCACTCTAGTAACGTTGGCCCTACATTATCTCTTTCATGAAAAATAGAACACTCTTCGTAAATGTTCTTTAGTATGATCGCAACGGGGGCTTGAAGTTCAGGCTGTGGTTAACTGCACTGCCTTGTCAAAATCAAGGACTCCACCGCTAAGGACAGTGCAAGCTCAAGCGCGATGTGTACATGAACCTTGTAAACCAAGTAAGCTTAATTAGTGCGCGTGTACTGCCTGGGAGTAGGTAGCATTGCGTCATAACAAAACAAATGTTGTTGTGACTGGCGTAAGATGCGTAGCATTGCCACTGCCTTTTATACTAGAGACGTCCGCTTACTAGGCGTGTAAAAGTCTTTGACGCCAAGTTTAACAAACACTTACGCCGTCTACGCCTGGCAACAACTGAACTCTTTTTTTTTTCTCCACACAGTCTTTGTAGGGGAAAAGTAGACATAGAGCCTGATTGCACTCAAAATTTAAGAAATATGTTTACCTTTTAAATTTTACATCTAATCAATAACAGTAGTTGCACGTTCTTCCGTCCCTCTCCACAAGGGAAAAGCTGGCCGCTATATTCAAAATAACACAAGCAAGTATGACTCAGACCAGCAGTGTCTAAACTGATGTGCAATAAATCATGAACAAAACGTTAGCAAACCCGGGACGATAAAGCGGGAGGGATTATTTGTTTGACAAAGGACACAGCGTATGCGCGGAGAGAGTATATATTGTAAGATAGCGATCGCACATGCATCGATACAGCTGGTTCGGAAATCACCTTGAGATCTCACTTTTGGCGATCAATCTGCTTAGCAAGCACTTCCCGAGCGTTTGCTGCTTCCCTGTAAGTCTAATCTCTGCATTAGTTTCACAACCTCTTTGCTACCCATACAAACATGTCGGAACGAAGTATATTTATCTAGATAGACTCTAATTTGCAATATTGAGTCCCTTGTTATTCCTTTTTCTTCTCAGTGATGTTTAGGGCTGAGGGAGCCTCGTCAGGCGGCGTTAGATTACCTTTTGCTTCCTGAGCCTAGAAGCAAAGTCTGAATAAACATATTATTATTATTAGAAGGAAATATATTGTTGCTCTATCTGGTTTTTTCTATTTGTAACCAATGCAGCGAACATGATCCAGCCGCCTATTAAACACGATGGGAAAATTTGAATTCCTTATGCGTTTATTTTAAATATGTGCCCAGCAACGCTTTATCAGAGCGCAGCTCTTAGGCGCCCGTTTCCGCGTTTCGCGACGTCGGCGTCGGCGTCGCCGTCACCGTCGGCGTACCCGCCCCGCTAAATTAGCGAGAAATTGAATTGGTGTCGAGGTCACGTGACGTCAATTTTCCTGCTGAATCTAGCGGAGAAACTGAATTTGTTCATGGGTGACGTGATGCGAAGTCATGTGACGTCATTTTCCCCGCTAAATTTAGCGGGGAAACTGAATTGGTGTTGTGGTCAAGTGACATCAATCTCCCCGCCAAATTTAGCGAGGAACTTAACCCGCTAAATTTAACAGAGAAATTTTCCCGCTAAATTTACCCGCTGAATTTAGCGGGAGGAGGAGAGGAGAAGGAAAGGAGGAGCAGAATGGAAGGAGGAGGAGGGGAGGAGGAGGAGGAATGAAGAGGAGGAGGGGAGGGGGACGGTATGGAGGAGGGGCATACCCTCCCCTCCGTACCCTCCTCTCTTCCTCAAGAGCTGCGTTCTAATTTCGCATTAGAGAGATTTGTAAACGTCTTTCATTTTTATTCCGGCGTATAAAAACACGATCGTGCTTGCGTAGTGAAATGACAGGCAAAAAATAGCAGGTGTATCCAACGTTCAGACAAATAGCTGATGTATAGAAAACCTTAAATTAAATAATGATGAACTATATATTTTTTCTTATTTGTAACTAATGCAGCAAACATGAACCAGCGGACTATTGAACTTGATCGGTGTAACAGAGGGCATGTAAAGCCGTTTAATACATATAACTAGGTTTATTACCGGTTTGAGTACTACGTTTGCATAGCTGTTCTTCGCGAGTACCCGGATCACAATCCGGTTCGTCGTGTTCGTCTAGCGACACTGGCTAAGCTATACCACATTCCTCCCTTCTCAGATTGGAGTGAAACGGTCAGGTGCCTTAAGTAGTCTGGCGGGATATCGGCGAACCGCGGTAGCATCACCTGTGGTTTCTGATGGTTCGACAGTTGTATCTGATGTACCCGATACAACTGGCGTTGGATCGACTTTTTCTAAGTTGATCACCGGGACTGGGAAATACGTCACTATCCAATCTCCTTCGCAGATTCTTTTCTTGAGCTGATCTACTTGTTCGCGGTGTCTTGTGATCCTGTTTTTATCTCATGCAAGACCCGGCTTTCTTGTCCAGTGATGGCACCTTTGCTCCAGTGGTTCTTCTTTAGCACATCTTGCATCCAGACGTTCTGTAGTGAAAATCTTATATGTATAAGAAATTTCTTGGTCAAATAAACGCATATGATCAAATAATATTTTATAAGAGCATGCAAGAACCATATAAGAATATATAAGAACAGTGTAATATTATTTAAGAAGTCCTAAGAAACTACATGATTTTATATTGTTTCTGTTTCTATAAGGTGCTGGTATGCTCTTTTATGATCTTTCTTGATAATATGCGTTTATTGGACAAAGAACTTTCTTATTCCTAAAAGACTTTTGACGAAGGTTTTGATCTATCTAAAACGCCACGGTCACAACTCTTCATGTCGTAGTTGGTCTCTTGGAAAGTGCGACAACGAGACTCTTCGGACAAATAATCAGGCTTGATAAAGTCCAATGTCGTTCTATTGTGTCGCTCATTTAGCATCTCGCACGGAGGCTGTGCTGTTGTGGAATGCGGTGTTTCCCTGTACTTCTGAAGTAACTGCCTCAATCCTTACTTTTCCTCCCCCTTTTTTGGATTATTGTAAGGCAGCCTTCCGCTTTCTAACAAACTTCTGAGCCAAGCCGTTTAGTGAGGATGGTAAGACACTGCTAGAATGTCCCGGATGCCCTCCTGCTGTAGGAAATCCTTGAACGTGGCGATAGTGTACTGTGGGCCATTGTCGCTGACCACCTGGTTTGGCGGTCCACGACGAAAAAAAATGTCCTTGAACGCTTTGACCGTTGATTCTGCTTGTGTCGACGTCATAAGAGTGACTTCACTCCACTTGGAGTAGGCGTTTATTACCACCAAATACATGGTGTTCTGGTATTCGGTGAATTCGGTGTGAATTCGACACCAAGGTCGTTTTAAGACTTCCCTCTGATGCATGGGAGCTTTCTCGTTTCGTTCGGAGACTGAAGCGCATGCTTCTCATGCTTGACTTTTCGCCTCAATATCTTTTTTCATTATCGTGAACCATATATAAGAACGGAAAAACATATTTATTTTCGATTGTCCTCGATGCCCTTCATAAATTGGGCCCAACAAACTCTGTCGAAACTTTGGAGGAATCACTGTGCGCAAACCCCGAACTAGACAGCCATTTACCACCTGTCTGGATGAGTATGGTTGTATTTCGGCGTTTCATTTAACCGAAGGCCATCCTTTTATTACGTAGTGGTAGACCTTTGACAGTGCTTTGTCCTTAGCTGCAGCGATGTCTGATTCCCTGACTGAAAGTTTGGTCATATTTTCTTCACTGATCGCGAAGATCTCTGAAGAAATCAAGCTCACAACATCGGTCACTCCATGTTGTACTTCAGCACCAAACGCGACATCAGGTGTTTGAGGTAGTCATGACAAACCATCCGAGTTTTAAAACGGAGATATTGACGTGTATTTGATTTCATGCGACTACCCTTGCAGAATCAAAGCCCATCGTTAATATTTATTGCCAGCCATCCCAGGGATTCTTTTCACTGGTTCAAAAAAGTCTGTCAATGATTTATTGTCGATGTACAGAACAAATTTCCTTCCCCATAGATATTGGTGAAACATTTTCACACCAAATATAATTCCAAGAGCTTCTCGCTGGATCTGGGCATATCGCTTTTCTCCTTATGTTAACTTTTATATGCCTGTGCAATTGGGCGTTTCTTTCCGCTTATCTTGTTGTGGATGACCACTCCAACGGCAGTCGATGACGCATCAGCTGCCAGGCTGCCAGGTAGATTGTCTCACTTGGGTGAAAGTGAACGAGAGCCTCCGTGAATATCAGACGTTATTTTATGTCCTTAAATGCTTCCACGCAAAGCAAGCTCCACTGCCAAGGAACACCATTCTTGAGCAGTGTTTTCAGTGGTGCATGAAGTTCTGCGAACAAGGGTAAATAATTCGCGTAATATTGTGCAATGCCCAGGAACGCTCCTAGATAATGAAGGTTAGTTGACTCCTAAATGAATAATATTGCTGCGTTTTTTGTTTTTTCTAGATGGGCGTAATTTTTTTATTGAAAAAATCGGACACAAATATTCCACTTCGGGGCACATGAACTCACACTTTTCTTTCTTCAGCGCCAATCTTTACTCCTTCAGCCGTCGAAGACCGAGCTCCAAGTTCTTAATCAGTCGTCGGTTCCTCAGGTTTCCTGGTGACAATCATATAATCCATGTAGCATATAAAGTCTTCCAAGCTAGAAGTTACTTGTTCTGCGGTCCCCTGGAAAATGGCGGGTGCTAATGATATCCCAAATGGCATCCGGTTAAACTGGAACAATCCCTTCTGTGTGTTGATAACGAGATACTTCTTTGTATCCTCCAAATCTACCTGTAGGTACGCCCCCAACAGATCCAGTTTCGAGAACTTCTGTCCTCCGTTGATCTTCGAGAAAGGTTCCTCAGGTCGTGCAATCGGGCACCGTGCGACATTTAACTGAGAATTGACAATCACGCTGAAATCACCACAAACCCTCACTGATCCGCTGTTCTTAGGAAAAACAACAATCGAAGCGGTCCACTGCGCTGTTTGTACTGGAGTAAGAACTCCACTTTTAACTAGCCTCTTGAAGTCAGACTCCAGCGCTTGGCGTAATGCAAACGGTAGTGGACATTGCCACATAAACCTGGGGATGACGGCCTCCTTGAACTGAAGTTTAGCCTTGATCCTTATGCACCAGGCCAAGCTCATTCCTGAATAGTTCTGCATACTTAGTTTGCAACGTCTTGAGGCTTTCTTTCGTTTCGTGCTCACAAGCTGGACGTAAATATTGTGCAGATCCAGTTTTAGTGCCCTCAACTAGATTCTCCCCAACAAGTTGATGTGATTTTGTGTTGATAAAAATTGCCTAGAGACTGTAGTCCTTTTCTTGGAATTGAACATAAAGTGTACGTTGGCCATCAATCTTAATGTTGTCCTTGTTGAAAATTTGGTCTTTGAAGAGCTTCGTCGAGCTCTCGTTTCCCGAGGCGATGCCAAGTTTGAATGTCTAGTAAGGTGACTTGTGAACTTGTGTCTCTTTGAAGCTCCACTCGCTCGCCTTCAATCTGACATTCCAAAAACTTGCCGTCTTAGACGAAAGTGGACAGGACGCTTGCGACTACTCGTACCTTCCCTTCCCTTGTTTGTCGGGGCCTGTCAGTCTGGTCTGGGACGTGATTCGAGTTCCCGCAACGGAAACATTTTATAGCAGACCTCTGTACATTTTCCACTTAGCTGACTGCGAGATGGGTATCATCGACGTTTCTCAATTGCCGAGACTTTATTTCGCTCAAAGGAAGCTTTTCGATAATCTGAGAGCAATGTCGATTGATAGATCTTTCTCTTGTTCGAAACGTCCTCTCAAGCGTTGATCTAGAAATCCAATAATTAAAGCAGTGAGCGACAAATATGTATGTGCATCCGCTTCGTTTTCATATTCGCAGTTGCTAATGACTGATCGTAGTCGTGCTAGGAAGTCGGTTGGTAACTCCCGTTCATCTTGGTGTGTTGAAAACGGCTTGGCTTGCTCGAATTCCTTGAAATCTGCTTCAAGTGTTTCCGCCAATTCCGCATACGGGACTTAATGACCTGTCTCTCCTAAATCAGAAAGAACAGCAGCTTAATCGTTCCGGATCCCAGGGATGCCATCAGAAAGTTCCTTTTTGGTGGCATTATTTTTGGTTCCGCCAATGTCCAGAGATGCTTGTAACTTTATCTGGTACAGGTTCCTGACTCGATGCGGATTTTCTCGAGGCTGAGGTCCATCACGCCACCCCTCAACTCAATCCCAATTCGGCCCCGGGCCCCGATGGGATCACCAACAAGACCCTACGCAACCTAGACGCTAAATCTACAGCGGATCTCACGCGTTTCATCAACGAGACATGGCACAGCGGCACAGTCCCACCAGAGTGGAAGCGGGCTAAAATGCTCTTTATTACCAAACCTGGTAAACCTCTCAACGTCAATAATTTGAGACCCATTTTGCTCACGTCCTGCGTCGGCAAGGTGATGGAGCACGCAGTGCTCAATCGCATTCGGGTCTACATGGAGGATCAGGGCTTGTTCCCAGATTCCATGTTTGGCTTCCGCCAGCACCTCTCGACCGCAGAACATCCTTCTGCAACTTCAGTTGGAGCTAATCGAGCCGCGCCGAAACAAAAGGGTAGTGGTGGGGCTTGACTTGCACAGAGCATTTGAAAACATACGGCACACGGCAGTCCTTTCCAACATAAATAAATTGGGGCTGGGCTAACTATTCTTTGCGTACCTACAGTCGTTTCTCGAAAACCGCACGATATACATTTCGGTTGCGGGCACACGGCAGACCCCATACTCAGGGGGGACAGAGGCACTCCACAGGGAGCGGTCCTGTCCCCTATGCTCTTCAACATAGCCATGTTGTACCTCCCGAGTAAGCTGGCCACACTACCCATACTAGGTCACACTATTTAAGCAGACGACATCACGCTATGGACCAACAAGGGCATTGACGCGGACATGGAGGAGACACTTCAGACAGCCATAGACGTCACATATGAATATGTCGCGAATTTAGGGCTCGACATCTCTCCGCATAAATCTGAACAGCTAATAAAGGACGAGAGCACACGCCTCACGGACGCAGAAGGCTCTGTACAGCGATTGGACCGGAGAGTAGGCGACCAACCCATACCGGGGGTCAGTGCACCATTAGAATACTGGGCTTAATCTTTCATTGCTACGTTTGCTTATGTTTTCCTACGTTAAGTTATAACAAGGTCTGGGCACTTGATCTAATAACCTACCAATGAATCAAGTAATGCTTTAATCGCGATTAAAGTTTTAACCAGTTAATCGGTTAAATTTTGACAAACGAAAAGGCAAAAATTGAACGCTTTCACCACGCAGATGTCTACGAGTACACCTGTATGAAGGCAAACTTTATGTGAAAATTTGACCTAAAGTAAACTGTAGGGGCGAGATGTGTGGGTCGAAAGAAGTGGAGAAGGTTATATGTGCCCAAGCCACTTCAACGCCATGCGATTGTCCGTTTAGCGCAGCTGAGCCTATCAGCGACGAGATGTTTCGGTGGCGCCCTCGTTTGGTTACCTTTCGGGACGTCGTTACCTTGTGTTCAACAAGCTCGATGGTATCTGTAATGGGCAAGGTAGAAGCCTGAACTCATAGCGCTCTCTAAGCAACGCTGCCAACACCGTCAAAATTGAAGTTCTTACATTGCTCTTATGTCCGTTGACGAGACATCCTCTGCTGACGTCATAGTCAGCATTCGGCCAATAGGTGAGCGGCGTTTGGCAACTTCCGGTTCCTTAGGAAATTTTGTTTCACCATTGACAAGCGACAACAATGAGCTGCAAGCCTGTGCAAGCATAATCCACCTTTTTACGAAGTCACCGGTTCGAGATTTTTGGGTAGAGAACGCGCGCGCACACCACGAGCGCTCTCACGAGATCTCGCTTGAAAGCATGCCATGGCCGCTCGTGAATCCATGGAACGCGAACATGTGTTTTCATACCAGAAACTCTGGAACCATGATTTCGAAAGAGGTGGATTCTGAAACCTCCAGACTTTAGTTTTCAGAACCATGCTTAGAAAGGCTTGCAAATGATCGACGTCGCTTGTCAACAGCTGAACAAAATTGCCTAAGGAACCGGAAGTTGCCAAACGCCGCTCACCTATTCGATCGCTCACGTTGCCAATAGAACTATTGCTAAATTACCCAACCATCTAGGAGAATGCAGGAAAGGGTGTTCCACGCGCCGCACTTGCTGGCGTCTAGAGCAATAACTGTCCTAAAGAGAAAGCCTAAAGGCCGGTTCCCACATGCAGCGAAGCGCTGATGTAGCGCTGCTCACGTGTCGTCAGCTATTTATCGTCTGCCATGAGCAAAAGTTTGGACGGTGAGACGCAAAGCTATACTCCGTTTCACTTTATGTTGTACCGCAGACAAGGCTAGAAGCGCGAGCTCATTGCGTTGGGAGATACTCTTAACGCACGAGAGCTTGTGCCGCCGAGATGAGCCCCAGAGCAAGGAGCTCGCGCTTGTAGCCTTTCCTGCGGTACATCATAAGGTGAAACAGGGTATAGTATAGACCCCCGTTAGCACGCGCTTAGTGCGAGATCGGCGCTATGCTTGTAGCGCTTCGCTGCATGTGTGAACAGGCCTTAAAGGGCCCATGAAACGATTTTAACATCGAGAGGACGTGCACCTTTTCACCCTTTTTTGTTTACTTTAGCACGAGGACCATAAAGCACGACCTTCTCTCGAAATGTAGCGAATGCGCTGCGTAACCGCAAAAACAAAAAGGAACTATTTCTTGACTTGACTTCACGTACGGCGGCCATAGGAACTAACTTTGTGACGTCACGGCGGGTGCGGTTATTGAGATCGCTTTTGAACAAGTATATTCTCAGTTTAATGGTAACGTTTAGAAATGATTTCGTTCCAACATAAACGAATGAATCGAAAGTTTTATATTCTTGTTCAGTACACAAAGTTTTCGCAACGCCATCTATCCGGAGTAAGTCAAAGCATCCCCTCCCCGCTGCTCCGCTGCCTAGCAACGTTGGCTGGCTGAAACCGGACGAGCGGAGTGATCAACGCGATATAAAACCACGTTTCGGCAGCTGCGTGGTTCGTTTTCTTTCTCGTGCGCCTGGTTCGCCTGCAACTATTAGCGGTGAGATGTTTCGGTGGCGCCCTCGTTTGGTTACCTTTCGTGACGTCATTACCTTGTGAACAACAAGTTCGATGGTGTTTGTAATGGGCATGGTGGAAGCCTGAAATCATAGCGCTCTCAAAGCAACTCTGTCAACACCGTCAAAATTGAAGTTCTTACATTCCTCTTATTTCCGCCGATGAAACATCCTTTGCTGACGTCATAGTCAGCATTCGGCCATTTGTGGTGGGCCGACCACAGCGACGCTTTTGATCGCTCACATCGCCAATACTCCGTTTCACCTTATGTTGTACCGCAGCGAAGGCTAGAAGCGCGAGCTCAAAGCGGTGGCAGCTGCCTTTGGGTCTTGAGAGCTTGTGCCGCCGAGGTGTGCCATAGAGCAAGGAGCTCGCGCTTGTAGCCTTTCCTGCGGTACAAAACAAGGTGAAACAGTGCTGAGCGCGTGCTGATGGCTAGCTTCCAGGGTTCTTTTGCAACGTGCATTCCACACCGTCAAAATGGCCGGTCTTAGCAGCCTATTAATGGGGAGAGAGGGGAGAGTCTGCTCTCGCTGTTGCAACGTCCACACTGCTAAGGAGAGGACAAGACCGGAAGCTGCGTACCCCGCGGCGCGTCATGCGCACGTGACCCCGGGAAACATTGTATGAGTTGAGGTCAACGTTACTAGATCAGCCGAGTGCAGCTGTAGCCTCCACCGTGGTAAGGAGAAACTAGCGCCGCAAGGCGCGAGTGGCAGAAAGGCGAACATACGTACGGCGTGAAATTAAAATATAGCTTGGAAGACCGCCAGATGGCGCCACCGATGTCGTTGGCGTGCACCCTCCTCCCTCCCCGCTCTCTCTCTCTCTCTCTCTCTTTTTTTTTTTTCTTGCAGCTTGTTTTTTTTTTTTTTTTTGCTCGATCGGTGTCGCGTTGGCCGCTCTCAGCGACCAGCGCGGCACCGGTCGAGCGGACGAGCCGCGCGCGCTATACTTCACAACAAATGCGCTTCGCGAGATATTAATCACCAGTGCAAAAATACAGAAACAGCACGTTCATTGAAATGTATTTTTTATTCAACACCATTCAAATCAGTTGCGGTATTTCAAACACGTATCTACAAACTCCGTCGGCAGTCCACCGCCCCCCAAGCGGAACCAAGAACTGTAGCAGGCAGAAAACGCAGTAAACGTTGTCAAATATGTAAAACCAAATTAATTACTTTAATGTACACAGAACAGTACTTATAATCGAATTATCTAAATGGCTCTATAAACAACTCCTACAAACAAAAATGCTGAATATCCAAACAAACTAATCAACTCCGATATAAAGCAAAAGGCTTGCATACTAAGTTAATTAATGCAGGGTTGCAGGCGAGCTGCATAAGAATAAAAGATAAAACAAACATAAACAAACTCGCTAATCGGCAACGCAAAGAAGAAAAAAAGAAAAACTAATGTTTTGGAGGGACTATATATCGAGTGCTTTTAGAGCAACTCACGTGGAGGAACCAGTCCTTGCAGCAACGGATTCGTAACAAGAACGGTGGGGCACGCGTTTTTACGCAAACGAATCTTCCTACATTTTGCAAACGCGGTTGTACCGGCGTGCTCGCTGCACAGACGACGCGGACGCAGCTTGCTCACCGGCAGGCTTCCGAAGTCCTGGCGCTTTTCATACGCAATCCATTTCGATGCTGTAATGAAAAGATTGAGAGATCATATACCTCAATGCTTCCAGTTTCGTACGTTGACAAAAAAAGCTTTATATAAAGGTTCACCTGTCGTTTGTTCGAAACCGGAAGAATGAGCACTCCGAGTTCTTTTGAAGAACTGTTACACCACTTCGCCGCGCAGTAGACTCCGTAATACACCGTCACGAGGCACGCAACACACTCGGCAGAATCTCTGTCAAACTGGAGGCGTCTCTAATCCCTCTAATCATTTTCTGTGCGCAGACGCGCAGCTCCGTACTCCGCAAAATCTACACTTTCGATTTCAACACGCGCGGAACGTGTGCGCGGAACGGTTTGAAAGCTTGGAGTGACGAGTGACGAGTGCAAACAAAAATAGAAGACAAAAACGGCCGTTCGCCGGTTGAGCTCACACTGAAGGTTGATGATTGGTCGGAAGAGCCCAGAGTGCTTCGGTTTCGGTAGCGAAGATGATATACACGACGCCAGCGCTCAGAACCACAGCGGCGAATATAAGCATAACAGTCTGGCGTGAGTCGGCTGGGTAGACCTACGAATCTGCTCTTTGGATGGACGTACGAGAGAGAAGCCAGCGACGCGGCGCCCCTATCGGCCCAACCAGGAACTTAGGTAGCTGCATTCGGCTGACTAGATTACCTCAGTTGTGGAACTCCCGCGGAGGGGGGTACCCCCCCTCACTCACCTCAATCCGCCTAGAGTCGTTCGAAGCGCCATCTATATTTTCGTTTCATAACTGTGCATTCTAAAGAGCACAGCTGAAGCGCCAAATGGCGATCACAACGCTGCCATTTCTCCCGCAGCGGTCACTCGAGGAATTGCACGTGACATCTATTTTTGGCTTCAATCGGGTTACAGGGGTTCCACCCCCATCTCCCTTGCGGACGCGCCGCGAAATACCCCGCACAGTTAAAATGCACCTAGGTCGGGACGCGCTACCTGAAATCCCCGCTGAGGCATGGTTGTATAAAAACAATATTAATTGTGCTGCAAAACCTTGAAAACTAAAAAGTTTAGAAAACATCACCCGCGCCCATTTTGTACTAATCTCCAATAAACGTTACAACAAAAAGAGTTTTTTTCGTGTGTTTTTACGCTTCTAGTGACGTTGAAACGAACGTATCCCGATTCAGTTACCAAAGCAGCCGTCCGGCGGCGCGTCGAGAGAATCTGGGCGAGTCGTGGTGAGTGAGGGGGGTACTGTTCGTGCATGCAGCGTCTATGAACAGTTCCGTAACTGAGTTAATCTAATAACGTTGGTTGAGGTGCATACCCAAACGCCATCTTATTTGGCCGGAAGTCCGAAAATCATTTCATGGGTCCTTTAAAACAAATGGCATCTTGCACGCGCGTTCATCAACGCTTTATTTTGGTTATTTACTTCGAATCTTTTATACGGGGAAGGCGTGCGCGTGCGGCGCGTAGAACACCATTCCCTGCATTTTGCTTGATGCTTGGATAATTTAGCAATTAGCCTATTGTAAACAATCAAAGGAGTTCCCTATTGCTGGAAAATATTAACGAACCTGTTTGCGTCTGCGGCTGAAGTAATAATTTGTGAGTTTGGCTGTTTTTCGACTGTTCTCTAATACACATCAAAGTTGATTGAAAATCTGAAATTGTACATTTTGCCGTTTATCACAAAATTAACAAAGGAAACAAATCGACATTTTGAGACTATGACGCATGGGAATATAGGAAACCTATTAATAGACATAGTGCTATATTACCCAAGCATCAAGGAGAATGCAGGTATTGGTGTCCCATGCGCCGCACGCGCTGACGTCAGCAGTAGTAACATTTCTAAAGCAAATACCTAATACAAATGGCATTTTACACGCACGTTCGTCAACGCTTCATTTTGGTTATTTACTTCGAATCTTTTATACGGGGAAGACGTGCGCGTGTAGCGTGTGGAACACCAATCCCTGCATACTCCTTGATGCTTGGGTAATATAGCAATAGAGAGTATTCACTGGACGCCATATTTGTGTGTGCTCTCTAGAGCGCATGCTCAGAACAAGCCCACATCAATAGGCTGCTAAGACCGGCACTTTTGAGGGTGCGGAATGCACGTTACAAAAGAACTGTGGAAGCTCGCCATCAGCACGCGCTCAGCAGTCCTGCACACAGCTATGGCCGCCAGTGAATACTTCCTATAGACCTTTTCTGCTTCCTGTCGTTCTCAGTCACGTGGGTTCCGTATCTGGTATGCGGGGCGAAAAAAAATAATAAAACGTTTGAACCTAGAATATGCGAGAAAATATAGCTGAGGCAAATCAGGAATGTGTGACTATCACGCATTTTTCGTAAACACCTTCTAGCTTCGGGGAGAGATCAAAAAGATGTTTTACCGCATACCAGAAGTGACGATATTCAAGATGGCTGCGCGCTTGTGGAAAAGGTGTATAGGTCTATTGATTAATTCTTCGATTAAAATTGACGCCCAGCCCTAGTTATAACTTAGTCCGCGGGACATCTGTGCTTCATATGTCGCGTGCAAATCTACTCTTTGAATTGGATCCCATGCCTCATTCGAACCACGAATGTCCCGTGTCCCGTAGACTTTGCACTATGGGCCTCCTGCGTTGCCCAGGGGGTGCTGCGAAAAGGCCTTGTTTTGGGTAGTACAGACTTTAGCGTCTCAAACTGCCACGCATGCAGAAGCGTGCCAGCTCTGGTGCCGAGCGCGAGATCACAATGAAGATACAAAGAAACAACAAAAATTCCAACGCCGTCAAAGCTAAGACGCTAAGCGCGTGAGCCAAGAACAGCCGTTCCGCGCGTTCCAAAGTAGACATGACAAAGAAAAAGAAAAATTAATGCGTCGCTTCACAGGTGTTTTGACGTCACCACCTAGAGATAAGAGACGCGTACCCTAGCGGTGGTGTCATGAATTTGGCACTTTTGATTGTCTTGCGGCGTTGAGTCTGGCCGATTTCTTGCGTCCAAAGGTGTTTTTTCATTCTTCAGCACAATACAAAATTAAAAAAAGCTCAACCAACGTGCCATAAGTAGTGCGAGGCTCAATCAGTTGAGCTTGTACTACCCAAAAGGAGGGCGCTACAGTTTGTTCGAAGCTTCAGCGCAGGAGGCCTATAGTGTTCTTTGCACTAGTGTGCCTCAATGCCCTTCTGTTTAGGGTGATGCCATCGTTTGTAGTACCCGATGCCGACAGCACGCGCTCACAGGGAAAATACAAAGAAATCGCAGGAAACAAAATGTCGCCATAACACAGTCAGCGCCACGAGCGCGTGCAGGGACACGCTCTTTCACGCGCTTCAGAACAAAAAATAAAAATAAGCGTTCGAAACAAAATGGCCAGATGTCATCACCCCAAGCAAAGCGCACATGAAGGCACCCTACTTTGCACTTAGTGCACGTCAAAGCTGCTGGCGCGAGCATGGGATTTGATCTCGCAGATCTTTTGCACGTGTTCTCGCGCAAACGAAACCATTAATGAAGCCACGCGCCCGCGCCAGTAACGGCTGTGTTAGTGTGTTATGCACGCGCACTTTCTGGCTCTGCAACTGCGATCGAGCGCTGGCTGGACTGTGATTTAGCATGCGTGGACTGTGCTTTTTGGGAACAGTGGAAACGTGCACAGATGGCGAGATAGTAGAACGTTTACACACTCACGGTAAAAATTAAAAGACCTAAGGGAAATGCACTTAGACCTAGAGAAATTGCACATATACATTTAAATATGTTTCTGCGTTACAGTGGTTCACCGGGAAACACTTCAGAGGGCCCACGCTTCTCGGTGACTGCATCCAACTTGACGGCAAACAACAAGCCAACATCCGATGGCAGCCGCAAGACTGTTACTTTGCCTTTTACGTCTAAGACTCGAGCTGAGCATGGGCTTGCGAAACTACCATCTTCGGTTCTACCTATCAAACCACTTCTTGTTCGGGAACAGATGAGGAGTAGGATTTCTCCGATCTCCTTGACAAAACAGGGCAGACCGAAGAGCTATCCGAAGACCAACCTTCTGGAAGAAGAATTGCTTCTATTGCCCACCTCATCAAATCGCTGAGTGCTTTGAATGGCCTCATGTGTCCGGGCTCCTAGGATGGTAAGTTTGTTTTCAAAACTGAACGGTCAGTTGGGCTGTGGTCTGAGCTGATATTTGCTTGTCGCGAATGTCATCAAGTTAGAACCATCTCGACGGACCCTGTGAAAGAACCATGCACAACGGGGGCAAACAAGAGCCTTGGTGTTAATGACGCTGCTGTCCTTGGCTCTATGAGCATTGGTTCTGGACATGCTAACCTCGAAGAGCTACTATCTGTGATATGAGTGACATCGCTGAGTAGAGGAGCCTTCTACAGGCGTAAAGAAAACCTCGGAAAGGTAGCAATGTCGCATTTGATGGTTTTTCTAGTTACAAATATATCTTATAGCAATTTAAAAAATGCGTTACACCGTGTTAGTAAATGTTTCGAGACGTCATTAAGATTAAAATTGCTATGAATGGTTTCGATAATTGCCAGCGTTATGCGAACACATTGTAATGAATGTGTCGTTTTCCTCTTGTTTCTTTTTTTTTGTAGCCTTTTTCATCGACTTTTAAGTGGAGCAATTCATATATTAATTTCATGTGAGCTTTTTATGTTATTGGTACATTCCTTGCTTAAATGAAAGCATGCACGCGATTACAAATACGTAACAAAAAAAAAATAAGGGAAATCTTTTGCGAGCGATCGACCTCACTTTGTCAGTCCGACGTCGTTACTACCCCGTGTCTTCCTGGAACACTGCATGCACTCAGCTCAGTGCCTGCTGATTAAGGGGTATTCACACGAGGGAGAAATCCCGGGGATTTCTCCCCGGCACGCGCGCCTCACGAGATGAAAACGCGAGGCTTTTGCACATCGCAAAGCCTGACGTTTTCGTCGTGGGATGCGCGTGCCGGGGAGAAATCTCCGGGATTTCTCCCTCGTGTGAATACCCCCCTTGATTCAACCGCTATTTATTTGTACCCTTTTCCTCATAGATGGCGCAGAATTTTTCCGGAACAAACGAGTTGCATGTTCGCAGCTGCGCATGCAGGTCGGGCGCTCGGGGTGGGCTCGGGCCACGGGCTGTTCGCCGCCGACCTCGAGCTAGATCTTCTTCGCTCTGCGTCCGCCGCTGCAGGAAGCTGCCAACAGGCTGCGCGAGATACAAGCCAGTACATGCGTAGATTGCAGTGGCTTACAAAACGTAGAATAAGCACTGATTTCCTAATGAATTCGAAGTTCCATCCACGTTCGAAATTATCGAAAGCACAAGGTGCGGCGTTGCGGCCGTTTCGACTACCACATTTAACACGCAAACATTGTTTTTGCAAAAAAAGAAAAAAAGATTGAGCTTGGTTTAAAGCTAGAAAACAAAAAAAAGAAATAAAGTTGCAGTTTTGCACTTCCTATGTCGTATATCGGCCTGCTCTTCGTCTGAATACTGGTTTGCAAACCCGCTCTCAGGTTGTGTGGAGTAAAGCCCATCTATCCTGGGAAAAGTGTCGCCAATCACTTTTGTGGAAATGCTAGAGACACGTGCCGTGCGCCACTTCTGGGAAGAGCTAGAGCCACTAAATGAGCTGCGTTTAGAGTATCGGCACACTGTTCCCCGACATTGTTGTGGGCGCCGGCATTTTGGTGCTTGTGCAGAGTAGACGCAACTGCCGATCGTCATGATTCAAAAGTGCGACTTCCTCAGCATTAGATTCGGTGTTAGGAAGCTCATATAAAATTGCTTTGCTCTGTCGCAAACTGTTTAAACATTTGTGGAGGACGGAAACGCGTTTCCTGCAGCTCATTTAGTGGCTCTAGGCTAGAGCACACCAGCTCGGAGCACGTGGAGCGAAAGCTCGCGCTGTATAACCCAGGGCACGGCCGGACTGGAAGCGCGCGCTCTCTTTCTCTTCTTATGGCCTTTGCAATTGGGGCAATCGCCATCTCCCACCGCAATTCGCGGGGGGCGCTGTCACCTCACCCCTGGGCTGCCCTTTGCCGCTTGCACAGAGCGCGTCTGACAGTGTATCTCAGCGCTGTCGCAACTTGCGGCCGAGATTTTTATAGCCTTTGACACCCGGTCCTTACGTTAGGCCCTCAGCCACTATCTAATGAGCTTCTGATGAGCCCAAAACGGTGAATGTTTGGCGCATATCTCCGAGCGATTCGGAAGTAAAAAGTAGTAAGTAGAAACAGCGAATGCAATTGCGGAAAATCTATACTTGTCTTTACGTCGAGGACTTCTGTTGCGACTCAAGAACAGGAGGAGACGGACCCCTTCTACGTGGAGGAACTTTAAATGATAAATAATTCGTACACTCTCGTGAAATGTAAGCAGGCCCAATCTATCTATTGCCGTGGTCTGCATCATCATTTCATAATCCGCACATGAAGTCGGTCAGCTGCTCTAGACGAGGGTGTAGTAGTCTGCACAATTTCCGCACAGTGCATATTACAGCCTAAAGTGCTTCCTCGAGGACTTGTACACATATCCAGCTGATTTTTCGTTCCTGTCCGTGATCGTCTTTGCATGGTTGATCAGAAGTATTCTGAGAAACTTGTTGCAAATTAAACCAGCCAAGCGTTTTGAGTGACTGTGGTCAATGCCCTCTGGGCAACTTAGGATTTGCGCGTCTTCAAGATAGGGGGCAATGAGTAGTTGCAGACCTTCGTGCACATTTGTACGCGGAAGGTGTTTAACAGCCTTAAAAAAAAAAAAAAAACAATGTTGTCCAGAAGTGCGAGGAACCTAGAATTTAGATAATAAAGTCCGCTTTTGTCCTGGCCTTGCAACAAGACGAACAGAGGATCACCTCTGTTACTCGTAGTCAAGAGCATAACACAGGCGTCACACCCAAACTCACTAATGAGTTCAATAAACCGTCGCCAAAACAACAACCTACGAAGCTCCAACACCAGCGCAAAGCAGCTCGAAAGGACCCTCCGAGTGGGGTGAAGTGGGGTGAGGTGGTTGTGCCACTGGCGGCAAGCAAGTGTACTACATACGGAGAAAAAATGCTATTGACTCCCGGGCGATTGCAAAGGCCGTAAGAAAAGAAAGAGAGCGCGCGCTTCCAGTCCGGCCGTGCCCAGGGATCCTGGGTTTAATCCCCACCCCTGCCCGTTTCGATCTATAGACCCTTTTCATGTTTACAAACATGAACTGCCTCCTGCGTCCCAAGCAACTTCCGGTCGCTCCGTCTTTGAAAGTATGTCGAGCTTGCCTATGTCGCCAGTGCTAGAAAGCATAAACGCTACACGCACATCAAAGTTGGAGATTTAACGAGGGCCCTCGGCTGGTCAATTTAACGTCTTGGAGGAGGCAAGTTGGTTTACAAGAGTATTCGAAAATATTTATCATATCTGGGGGTTCTGCGTTCTTTTGGCGTTCACCTGGAGAATTGGTGGTTAAACGTTTGATCAACATTTCAAACAGCGGTGTTAGGGTGGGCTTTGTTCATACTTTTTATGAACCGGAAGTTCTCTCGGACGTCAAAGACTAGAACAACTCCTGGTGGCGTTTGCCATGAAAAGGGTCTATACACTCCGTGCGACGCGACTGGCGCGCCGCCGCGCGGCCGGTACCGAAGGTAGGCAGTGAGAACCCCAGAGAAAACGAAACCGAAACCACGCCGCGTACGTTGGTACGCATTGAAGTCGGGGCGGTGCGGTTGCGCTGGGTTGACAGCATGAAGTGCTTTGCTGCTTGTGCTGCGTCATTAAGTGCTTCAATAGTTATGCGTCGTATCTCGTGGAGACAAAGTTTCACAGTTTTTCACCTCGCCGATGTTTTGTGGGACAGCGACAACGATGGACCCGTGCCGTACGACGCGAGAAATTTGGTCTCCCGATCATGTCTGCCACTGTGTCGGCACGGCTGACATATTCTACACTGCCGCTTTGCGCTCTGCGTTTGTTTTCGTACCAGTAACGCCTACATGTGTTAGCGCCGATGGGACGAACTGAAATGCCATCCCACACTCGCGGGTATGCAGTGCCAATTTCGTTGGAGGAATGCCCTCCAAAGAAGTTTCGTCCCCATCGTACGTGTCGATGATTTTTTCGGACAAGTATGGCACGCAATCTATACTTCACGAAGAAAGATTCGAACGGTAAAAAAAAAAAGTGACAAATATGAATCTAAGGAAAACTACAATGAAACTCGGAATCACTGGAGAATCGACGTTTTGAGTATGGAAGTTTATGTGGTGTGCTTTCTTTCTTGATCAGCCTCCTTTTGGACGTGGAAACGCTGACACCCCGAGTTCTGTAGACAACATTTCTTTTTTCTCGGCTTTAGAGCCACCTATTGCAAAGTGGTTCGAACTGGAAGTACCATCCACTGATCCCTTCCTACCTGTAAAGTGTGCACCTCCCACGATGAGTGGTATTATCTTTACAGCCTTTGACAGTCAAAACCAGTTCCCATTTAGTTACGCCGCCCAAACTAAATTTACACCTGGTTTCGCTATGCCACCTCTTTTTGGTATAATAAGTGTTGTGTTAAGTTACGGTCATGTCAAAGTACCTGTGCGCCGAAAATCAGCACCTCGCACAACAGGTTATTACACAACAGCTGACCGCAAAAGCCCTTGACGGCCGAACCGTGTGTTGGCCGACAACTTTGTTTTCTCGGCTTTGGAACCGCCTTTCGTAAAGTTGTTTCAATTGCGAAGTACAGTCCACTAGTCCCTTCCTACCTGTAAAGTCCCCACCTCCCACGACGAGTGGTATTCTCTTGACAGCCCCTTCATGATCAAAACCGGTTCCCATCTAGTTACGCCACCCAAACCAAATTTCCACCTGGTTTCCCTATGCCACCTCTTTTTGGTATAATAAGTGCTGTTTCATGTTACTGTCAAATCCAAGCACCTGTGTGCCCAAATCTGCACTTCGCACAGCCCGCTATAACACAACATTTTGGGTCCAATATTGGATATCCCGTACAGCTTTATTTCTTTATTCGTTAGAAACATAACTTTCACACCTGCTGTATTAATTAAATTTGGCACACTTCGTGCACAAACTTAGTGAACATCTCACTCGCCTCCAAATATCATCGTTCCAGCAGTCCTACGTTTACAGCGACGAGCGAAATAAATTTCCCACTCAGAGCAATTATGGTGGCGGCCGTCTTGGTTTTCGGAAAATTACTCCAACTCCTTTTTCGGCCGCAACTAGAAACATTACCCCTAATAACGACTCAAACTGAATGTATAGAAGTAGAGAACAGCTAAATGCCCTTCTGCCACAGCACTCATGCAACGTCACCCTCAACGTATCGGCTCATAAAGCAAAAGTTTCGACCGTGCGCGCTTCCGCCGCCACAGCTTGCCGCAGGCTGCTGTACGCGCCTCACTGTCAAACGCCAGCTCCTCCGCTAGCGGCGCTACGCGCGTTTTTCAAAGCGCCCCCTATAGTTCCCGCACGCAGCGTATACTCTGTTTCACCTTGTGTTGTACCGCAGGAAAGGCTACAAGCGCGAGCTCCTTGCTCTAGGGCACATCTTGGCGGCACAAGCTCTCGTGCACCAAGGGCAGCTGCCAACGCTATGAGCTCGCGCTTCTAGCCTTCGCTGCGGCACAACATAAGGTGAAACGAAGTATAGTTACACTTTTTTTTTGCAACGTTCAAAAAGTGCCGACCAACGGAGCCATCAATTGTAATTCTGTTGTGTCTATGTTTATACAGCGGGAAGTTAGTCAGCTGTGAGGGCATCTGGTGTCTTCATTGGAGATGAAATACAGTGCAGTATACCACTGCTTGTCTGACATCTTAAACGTGCATCACGCAATAGTGATACATGCAGACTTGTACCGCACGCATTACAAGTAATCAAATTACGTGTAATCGAATACTTTTTGAAGTAATTTTGTGATCAATTGATTACTTTGATTAGGCAGTAATCACAATAGTAGTCTGATTACTTTTTGAAGTAATAAAAATTACTTCTAACCCCCTGCACACAAATTCTTTTTCCGAAATGAAAAAAAAATAAAATTTGCTTCTTTTTTCGAACAGAAAAAAGAATGATTTTTGCGGAGTTGTAGGAAACGAGGTCAACCCCTTTGTATGTACAATTTCTGCGGAATGTTCGTTTTTCTTTTTCGCGCTGGGACTGGGACTGGGAAGCCCCAGGGAAGCCCCAGTGCGTGACAAAGGCCATTCAGGGCAAAGTTTGAGGGAGCAGAATGTAGCTTTGTAAGTCCTTCGTTCAAACTAGTGCCCTCACGCAAACACAAACAGAAATAATAAAAAAAAAACAATCCTGCTTACGGTATCTACATGCAGCCCGTAGGAGAACCAGAACCGAAGGATGTCTAAAGCGGATGCAAAATATAACAAAGCCAGTTCAAATATTTTCCTATTTCCCCTACGCAGTCTTTGTGACAAGCAAGGTTTCGAGTTGAGAACTGGTCGGGGCGATGTCTTCCCCTAATGGATACTACACATGATCCGTTTCAAATCCTGGAGCTGCTGCTCTTTTGTATAACATGCGAGTTCATCCACATGTGAATAGTAAAATGAGCAACAATCAAGATCTAGAACCCCCTCCGCTCCCCCCCCCCCCCACCCCTAACTGGCGAACGCCCTAATCATTAAACTTCTTCAAACGAATTCTATGCTTGTGTCCCTAAATTTGAAGGTGCAACGACCACGAAGAGGGAACCCGTTTTTTCTTCTTCAATACTTGTGAAAATGTGAAATATAGATTCGAAGTAGTTCATTGTTATGAGCGCTAAACATGCAAGTCTTCACACAATAAAGTAATCAGAAAAGTAACGGTTACTTCTTCAAGTAATGTCCAATTACTTTTGCTGTCGACTAATCAAGTAATTTAATGGAATACGTTTTAGTAATTGTAATCGATTACGTTTTTTTAGTAACGTGTACAAGACTGGATACATGACAGCACGCCGGTACGATGCTCATCGAGATTGAAACGGGCAGAGGCGGTGGATTGAATCCACGATCAGTGAGCTTTACAGCGTGAGCTTTCGCTACACGTGCTACCGATCCACGAGCAACGAGACATCGCGGTCGAATTCAAGCTCGAGAGAAAAACAACAACAACAAAAGCGAGAAAATCTCCTGTTTGAGGCATTTAGTACTAGTGTCGCCATCTCGTTTATCAAGTTCGAAATAAAATTAACAGGGTGATTTTATTTACACAAATACGCAAATACAACAAGATTTTGCTTTCTCGTCATGGTCTTAAATTTAAGATTATAGGCACCCCTAGTACGTACGGCCAAGCGTTTTGTCACGTTTGTCTTCTAAATAATTGTATTTTCAAAAATTCCTCAAAACGCGCTAAAAACAGTTAAAACGGTCATATTTCTGGATTTTATTAAAAATCTCCAGAGCTCTAAAAGAAAAATCCAAGGGCCGCACAACCTTCATCACGTTATCATAAGTAACCCCCAAAAGAATGAATACTATCGTGCATTCCTGAAACTCAGGTTTGTGTAGCGAAATTTGCCCATTGAGTGACGAGCGGTTGAATCCCCCTCGCACTGATGAGCACTGTAACGGTTTTTCTAGCGGGTTTTAATCCCTACTACTTCGGAAAGCGTATTTGAAATACTTTCTACATCCGGCATAAGGCTATACATAGATGCGAGCTTAGTAGCTGAACGTCGGTATTTATCAGTGTTTAGTGTTGACAGGTACTGGGGCTTCCTCAGCTTCTTTTCCTATGCTCTAGCTCTCTAAAACCGGTACCTTAACCGGTGTGCCTGGTGCTTAATTACAGCATTTATTTTTGGCCCAACTACTGGTTCTTACAAAAATCTTCGGCTATGTCAGTTAGTGAACTTACTGTAGCTACCATACAATATTAGCTCCAAAGCTATAAACACTATACACAATGCCCTGCCTACAATTTTAGCCGCTTTTCTGGTTATGTGCATATTCCATATTCCATTCGATAGTTGAAATCACGTAGTTTTATACCTCGGAAAACCTCACTCATAAGGGCCCTCACTCACCCTCATCTTCACAGGTGAGGTGAGGGTGAGTGAGTTTCTGAACCAGGAAAATTCATGTGTGTGAGGGTGAGTGAGGGCCGTGAGGGGTGTGAGGGCAATGACTACGTGAGGGGCGTGAGGGCGGTGAGTGGCGTGAGGGCCATGAGTGCGTCAGGGGTATAGGTGCGTGAGTTCCGAGAGGGCGGTGTGGGGCGTGAGGGCCATGAGTGCGTGAGGGCCGTGAGGGCGGTGAGTGAGTGAGGGGCTTGAGGGCCATGAGTGCTTGAGGGGCGTGAGGGCCGTGAGGTTCAGTGAGGGTGAGTGAAGGGTAGAAGGTGAGTGTCCTGTGAGGCGATGATTGGGAGGGGATGACGGGTGAAGTGAGGGGCTCAAGGTGAGTGTAGCTGTGAGGGGTGAGGGTAAGTGAGGGCTGAAGGTGAGTGTAGCTGTGAGGGTGAGGGTGAGTGAGGGGCTGAAGGTGAGTGTAGCTGTGAGGGTGAGGGTGAGTGAGGGGCTTAGGTGAGTGTGGCTGGTGAGGTTTGAGGGTGAGTGAGGGGCAGAAGGTGAGTGTAGCTGTGAGGGTGAGGGTGAGTGAGGGGCTGAAGGTGAGTGTAGCTGTGAGGGTGAGTGTGCGTGAGGGGCTTAGGTGAGTGTGGCGTGAGGTGAGGGGTGAGTAAGGCGCTGCAGGTGAGTGTAGCTGTGAGGGTGAGGTGAGTGAGGGGCTGAAGGTGAGTGTAGCTGTGAGGATGAGGGTGAGTGAGGGGCTGAAGGTGAGTGCAGCTGTGAGGGTGAGGGTGAGTGAGGGGCTGAAGGTGAGTGTAGCTGTGAGGGTGAGGGTGAGTGAGGGGCTGAAGGTGAGTGTAGCTGTGAGGGTGAGGGTGAGTGAGAGGCTGAAGGTGAGTGTAGCTGTGAAGGTGAGGGTGAGTGAGGGGCTGAAGGTGAGTGTAGCTGTGAGGATGAGGGTGAGTGAGGGGCTGAAGGTGAGTGTAGCTGTGAGGGTGAGGGTGAGTGAAGGGCTGAAGGTGAGTGTGAGGATGAGGGTGAGTGAGGGGCTGAAGGTGACTGTAGCTGTGAGGGTGAGGGGCTTAGGTGAGTGTGGCTGTGAGGGTGAGGGTGAGTGAGGGGCTGAAGGTGAGTGTAGCTGTGAGGATGAGGGTGGAGTGAGGGGCTGAAGGTGAGTGTAGCTGTGAGGGTGAGGGTGAGTGAGGGGCTTAGGTGAGTGTGGCTGTGAGGGTGAGGGTGAGTGAGGGGCTCAAGGTGAGTGTAGATGTGAGGGTGAGGGTGAGTGAGGGGCTTAGGTGAGTGTGGCTGTGAGGGTGAGGGTGAGTGAGGGGCTCAAGGTGAGTGTAGATGTGAGGGTGAGGGTGAGTGAGGGGCTGAAGGTGAGTGTAGCTGTGAGGATGAGGGTGAGTGAGGGGCTGAAGGTGAGTGTAGCTGTGGGGGTGAGGGTGAGTGAGGGGCTGAAGTGAATGTAGCTGTGGAGGATGAGGGGTGAGTGAGGGGCTGAAGGTGAGTGTAGCTGTGAGGGGTGAGGGTGAGTGAGGGGCTGAAGGTGAGTGTAGCTGGACGATGATAGGTGAGTGAGGGGCTGAAGGTGAGTGTGCTGTGATGGTGAGTGAGGGGCTGAAGGTGAGTGTAGCTGTGAGGGTGAGGGTGAGTGAGGGGCTGAAGGTGAGTGTAGCATGTGAGGATGAGGGTAGTGAGGGCTGAAGGTGAGTGTAGCTGTGAGGATGAGGTGAGTGAGGGGCTGAAGGTGAGTGTAGCTGTGAGGGTGAGGGTGAGTGAGGGGCTGAGGTGAGTGTAGCTGTGAGGATGAGGGTGAGTGAGGGGCTGAAGGTGAGTGTAGCTGTGAGGTGAGGGTGAGTGAGGGGCTGAAGGTGATGTAGCTGTGAGGGTGAGGGTGAGTGAGGGGCTGAAGGTGAGTGTAGCTGTGGGGGTGAGGGTGAGTGAGGCTGAAGGTGAGTGTAGCTGTGAGGATGAGGGTGAGTGAAGGGCTGAAGGTGAGTGTGAGGATGAGGGTGAGTGAGGGGCTGAAGGTGTGTGTAGCTGTGAGGATGAAGGTGAGTGAGGGGCTGAAGGTGAGTGTAGCTGTGAGGGTGAGTGAGGGGCTGAAGGTGAGTGTAGCTGTGAGGATGAGGGTGAGTGAGGTGCTGAAGGTGAGTGTAGCTGTGAGGGTGAGGGTGAGTGAGGGGCTGAAGGTGAGTGTAGCTGTGAGGGTGAGGGTGAGAGAGGGGCTGAAGGTGAGTGTAGCTGTGAGGGTGAGGGTGAGTGAGGGGCTGAAGGTGAGTGTAGCTGTGAGGATGAGGGTGAGTGAGGGGCTGAAGGTGAGTGAGGATGAGGGTGAGTGAGGGGCTGAAGGTGAGTGTAGCTGTGAGGGTGAGGGTGAGTGAGGGGCTGAAGGTGAGTGTAGCTGTGAGGGTGAGGGTGAGTGAGGGGCTTAGGTGAGTGTGGCTGTGAGGGTGAGGGTGAGTGAGGGCTGAAGGTGAGTGTAGCTGTGAGGGTGAGGGTGAGTGAGGGGCTGAAGGTGAGTGTAGCTGTGAGGATGAGGGTGAGTGAGGGGCTGAAGGCGAGTGTAGCTGTGAGGGTGAGGGTGAGTGAGGGGCTGAAGGTGAGTGTAGCTGTGAGGATGAGGGTGAGTGAGGAGCTGAAGGTGAGTGTAGCTGTGAGGGTGAGGGTGAGTGAGGGGCTGAAGGTGAGTGTAGCTGTGAGGGTGAGGGTGAGTGAGGGGCTGAAGGTGAGTGTAGCTGTGAGGGTGAGGGTGAGTGAGGGGCTTAGGTGAGTGTGGCTGTGAGGGTGAGGGTGAGTGAGGGGCTGAAGGTGAGTGTAGCTGTGAGGGTGAGGGTGAGTGAGGGTGCTGAAGGTGAGTGTAGCTGTTAGGATGAGGGTGAGTGAGGGGCTGAAGGTGAGTGTAGCTGTGAGGGTGAGGGTGAGTGAGGGGCTTAGGTGAGTGTGGCTGTGAGGGTGAGGGTGAGTGAGGGGCTGAAGGTGAGTGTAGCTGTGAGGGTGTGGGTGAGTGAGGGGCTGAAGGTGAGTGTAGCTGTGAGGGGCCTGAAGGTGAGTGTAGCTGTGGGGGGTGAGGGTGAGTGAGGGGCTGAAGGTGAATGTAGCTGTGAGGATGAGGGTTGAGTGAGGGGCTGAAGGTGAGTGTAGCTGTGAGGGTGAGGGTGAGTGAGGGGCTGAAGGTGAGTGTAGCTGTGAGGGTGAGGGTGAGTGAGGGGCTTAGGTGAGTGTAGCTGTGAGGGTGAGGGTGAGTGAGGGGCTTAGGTGAGTGTGGCTGTGAGGGGAGGGTGATAGTGAGGGGCTGAAGGTGAGTGTAGCTGTGAGGGTGTGGGTGAGTGAGGTGCTGAAGGTGAGTGTAGCTGTGAGGATGAGGGTGAGTGAGGGGCTGAAGGTGAGTGTAGCTGTGGGGGTGAGGGTGAGTGAGGGGCTGAAGGTGAATGTAGCTGTGAGGATGAGGGTGAGTGAGGGGCGGAAGGTGAGTGTAGCTGTGAGGGTGAGGGTGAGTGAGGGGCTGATAGGTGAGTTGAGCTGTGACGATGAGGTGAGTGAGGGGCTGAAGGTGAGTGTGGCGGTGAGGGTGACGTGAGGGGCTGAAGGTGAGTGTAGCTGTGAGGGTGAGGGGAGTGAGGGGCTGAAGGTGAGTGTAGCTGTGAGGATGAGGGTAAGTGAGGGCTGAAGGTGAGTGTAGCTGTGAGGATGAAGGTGAGTGAGGGGCTGAAGGTGAGTGTAGCTGTGGGGGTGAGGGTGAGTGAGGGGCTGAAGGTGAATGTAGCTGTGAGGATGAGGGTGAGTGAGGGGCGGAAGGTGAGTGTAGCTGTGAGGGTGAGGGTGAGTGAGGGGCTGAAGGTGAGTGTAGCTGTGACGATGAGGGTGAGTGAGGGGCTGAAGGTGAGTGTGGCGGTGAGGGTGAGTGAGGGGCTGAAGGTGAGTGTAGCTGTGAGGGTGAGGGTGAGTGAGGGGCTGAAGGTGAGTGTAGCTGTGAGGATGAGGGTAAGTGAGGGGCTGAAGGTGAGTGTAGCTGTGAGGTGAGGGTGAGTGAGGGGCTGAAGGTGAGTGTGCTGTGAGGGTGAGGGTGAGTGAGGGCTGAAGGTGAGTGTGGCGGTGAGGGTGAGTGAGGGGCTGAAGGTGAGTGTAGCTGTGAGGGTGAGGGGAGTGAGGGGCTGAAGGTGAGTGTAGCTGTGAGGATGAGGGTAAGTGAGGGGCTGAAGGTGAGTGTAGCTGTGAGGATGAGGTGAGTGAGGGGCTGAAGGTGAGCGTAGCTGTGAGGGTGAGGGTGAGTGACGGGCTGAAGGTGAGTTTAGCTGTGAGGATGAGGGTGAGTGAGGGGCTGAAGGTGAGTGTAGCTGTGAGGGTGAGGGTGAGTGAGGGGCTGAAGGTGAGTGTAGCTGTGAGGGTTAGGGTGAGTGAGGGGCTGAAGGTGTCTGTAGCTGTGAGGATGAGGGTGAGTGAAGGGCTGAAGGTGAGTGTGAGGATGAGGGTGAGTGAGGGGCTGAAGGTGTGTGTAGCTGTGAGGATGAAGGTGAGTGAGGGGCTGAAGGTGAGTGTAGCTGTGAGGGGTGAGTGAGGGGCTGAAGGTGAGTGTAGCTGTGAGGATGAGGGTGAGTGAGGTGCGAAGGTGAGTGTAGCTGTGAGGGTGAGGGTTGACGGGTGAGTGAGGGCTGAAGGTGAGTGTAGCGTGAGGGTGAGGGTGAGAGGGGCTGAAGGTGAGTGTAGCTGTGAGGTGAGGGTGAGTGAGGGGCTGAAGGTGAGTGTAGCTGTGAGGATGAGGTGAGTGAGGGGCTGAAGGTGAGTGTAGCTGTGAGGATGAGGGTGAGTGAGGGGCTGAAGGTGAGTGTAGCTGTGAGGGTGAGGGTGAGTGAGGGGCTGAAGGTGAGTGTAGCTGTGAGGATGAGGGTGAGTGAGGGGCTGAAGGTGAGTGTAGCTGTGAGGGTGAGGGTGAGTGAGGTGCTGAAGGTGAGTGTAGCTGTGAGGTTGAGGGTGAGTGAGGGGCTGAGGTGAGTGTGGCTGTGAGGGTGAGGGTGAGTGAGGGGCTGAAGGTGAGTGTAGCTGTGAGGATGAGGGTGAGTGAGGCTGAAGTGAGTGTAGCTGTGAGGATGAGGTGAGTGAGGGGCTGAAGGTGAGTGGCTGTGAGGGTGAGGGTGAGTGAGGGGCTGAAGGTGAGTGTAGCTGTGAGGGTGAGGGTGAGTGAGGGGCTGAAAGTGAGTGTAGCTGTGAGGATGAGGGTGAGTGAGGGGCTGAAGGTGAGTGTAGCTGTGAGGGTGAGGGTGAGTGAGGGCTGAAGGTGAGTGTAGCTGTGAGGGTGAGGGTGAGTGAGGGGCTGAAGGTGAGTGTAGCTGTGAGGGTGAGGGTGAGTGAGGGGCTGAAGGTGAGTGTACCTGTGAGGTTGAGGGTGAGTGAGGGGCTGAAGGTGAGTGTAGCTGTGAGGGTGAGGGTGAGTGAAGGGCTGAAGGTGAGTGTGAGGATGAGGGTGAGTGAGGGGCTGAAGGTGACTGTAGCTGTGAGGTTGAGGGTGAGTGAGGGGCTTAGGTGAGTGTGGCTGTGAGGGTGAGGGTGAGTGAGGGGCTGAAGGTGAGTGTAGCTGTGAGGATGAGGGTGAGTGAGGGGCTGAAGGTGAGTGTAGCTGTGAGGGTGAGGGTGAGTGAAGGGCTGAAGGTGAGTGTGAGGATGAGGGTGAGTGAGGGGTTGAAGATGAGTGTAGCTGTGAGGGTGAGGGTGAGGGTGAGTGAGGGGCTGAAGGTAGGTAGCTGTGAGGTGAGTGGGAGTGAGGGGCTTGAAGGTGAGTGTAGCTGTGAGGGTGAGGATGAGTGAGGGGCTGAAGGTGAGTGTAGCTGTGAGGGTGAGGGTGAGTGAGGGGCTGAAGGTGAGTGTAGCTGTGAGGGGGAGGGTGAGTGAGGGGCTTAGGTGAGTGTGGCTGTGAGGGTGAGGGTGAGTGAGGGGCTGAAGGTGAGTGTAGCTGTGAGGGTGAGGGTGAGTGAGGGACTGAAGGTGAGTGTAGCTGTGAGGATGAGGGTGTGTGAGGTGCTGAAGGTGAGTGTAGCAGTGAGGGTGAGGGTGAGTGAGGGGCTGAAGGTGAGTGTAGCTGTGAGGGTGAGTGAGGGGCTGAAGGTGAGTGTAGCTGTGAGGATGAGGGTGAGTGAGGGGCTGAAGGTGAGTGTAGCTGTGAGGGTGAGGTTGAGTGAGGGGCTGAAGGTGAGTGTAGCTGTGAGGATGAGGATGAGTGAGGGGCTGAAGGTGAGTGTAGCTGTGAGGGTGAGGGTGAGTGAAGGGCTGAAGGTGAGTGTGAGGATGAGGGTGAGTGAGGGCGACCTAAAATGCCGACCTCTGCGTATTTTATTATTGTTATTTTATTTTTTATTACCGGAAAAAGACGGCCACATAAACTACTACTCTCCCATATTATGTATTTTGAGAATGTGTTAGCAGTTAGGGTTTCGTTGTAATATTTGAGAATAACATAAACGATATAGAACTTTCACTCTTCATGTTTTTGTCCTCTTTCAGCCTCATGGTTGCAATATTTTTCAACTTTCCTCATAAGCGTTTAGAAAGCAATAAAAGGAAGCTGAAGCGGTTCTGTAAATGAGTAAGAACGCTGAAAACGTCTTCATTTGACCTCCGGAATCACAAATATCAAGATTTTTTTTTTTCAATTTGGTGCACGGAGGCTGCAGAAAATAATTTTCAAAGTACCGCTGAAGCCCCTCCTTCCCGGAGCGTTACGTCATAAAAGGAGTTTTCGGAACCTCCGCTCTCACGCATCTTCAGCGCCCATCAAAACTATCCACGAGCACTCTTGCTATATTCGAAAAGGTCAAAAAACGACGTCACGATTGGTGCCAGCACGGGGGAATATACCTTGCAAGCTTGCAATTTCATGCGCTGCCCACACGAGCGGCTCACCCTTGGCGGCCAAAGATCCTTTTATGACGTAACGACTGATCGGAGGTGTTTCGTGTTTTCTCGCGTTTAGTTACACCTTCGGAGAAAACAAATGTGATATTCAAACTCACGGGATAACAATAATCTAGAATTCACCTCTAACTCTTGATTCTTTTTTTGTTTCAATAACCTCTGTTGCGGGAAAATAGACAAGACAGGAAGGCAATGCGCCTCGTCCTGGCGTCGTTCTGCTTTGTTTTTTGTTCGTTTCAACAAGTCTAACCACTTACAAGACGCTCTTCAGTTCACATAATGGGCAGCTTTAGTGTCAATATTATATAATGTGGAGGTCATAGGTAACCATTTTTTATGTGGGATGGCTACTTTAAAATGTCAGAAATAAAAAAAAAATTAGATAGAGGTGGCATATTTTTAAAACGATCTTGTTTTTCTCACAGCTGTTGGGTGCAGTCCTCTACGAGGAAATGCCGCAAGCCGATCGGGAGGAAAAGCGCCTAGCAGAGCAAGAAGAGCAATTCAGCGAGGATGGAAAAACACCCTAGATATCAGTTGTTGTCGACGGTGGATGGTCCTATAGAAGTCATGGGCACAGATATTCTTCCAACTCTGGAGTTGCCGTAGTAACTGGCCAGTGAACCAACAAGCTGTTATACCTGGCAGTGAGAAACAAGTTTGTGCAAGTTGTGAGTACTACAAGAGGATGCATCTCCCTGTTAAAATGCATACCTGTTACAAAAACTGGGATCAGAACTCAGCTGCCATAGAACCATATGTAATTGCCGAAGGCTTTAACAAAGCGTGGAAATGCATTGTGTTGAGTATATATTTTTTACAGGCCATGGAGATTTCTCTGTTCACCACCAGATAGTGTCAAAAGTTGGCTACGGACCGATGGTTCAAAAGCGGGAATGCGCAAATAATGTCGTAAAGTGTTACACATCCCGCCTGTAAAGCGTTGCGAAAGTCAAAAATGAAATTAGCACTTTCTCAGTGGCCCGCGCATAATACGCATAAAAAATAGAGCACGAAAAGCGATCACTCACTATGCTCTGGAACTGCAGCAAGTTTGGGGCACTAGCGGTGAAAAGAAAAGCCTGCAATGTCGCTTGACTAAGGACCTTGAACATGACTTTTTGAATGGTCCAAGGCATGTGTTTGAGTGCTATCAAAACTGCAAGTTGTACATTTGCGATGAAACAAAAGGTGACAATGTTTTCGAAAAAACTTGCCGACAGGTTGTTAAGATTCAAATAATGACTGCTGCCAGTTCGATTGCAGACAACGCACGCAGTCTTATTACAAATGACACAAGCAATCTTAGCCGAATGCGTTATGTCTCTGGTGGCTAAAACATCCGGCGGGAAACAAATAAATAGAGGTCAGCGAGGTTCCTATCAACACCGGTACCAGGCAGCTGAACTAAGTTTTCAGCTGGGCAGCAACTGGCTTTGTGCTACACATGAAGCCATTACAGGACGAAGTCCTACAACTGCATTAAAAGTGTACGAGCAAAAATGACCTGGGCAAAAGAAGCAAAGAACCAAAGACGGAAACTATTAGAGGAAAGATATGCCCACCATCTGCAACCTCCTGCCAAGAAACGAAGAACCTACTGCTAGACTGAAGAATTTTATGGCAACCTTTGTAAAAAGCCCGACATGCCACCTGATGAACTGGCTGAAAGATCTGATGCTCTCATGAAACGTCTGCTGGTAGACGGACACCAGCAATGAGATTCAGATTGCGACAAGGGGCACATCAAACAACGGCAGGTGGCACGTCGAGCGAAGGCAGCGAATAACTGCCTCGAACTTTTATTCTGTTTGCAAACAAAGAGAATCAACACCCTGAGACTCGCTAGTAGAAAGGCTTCTGTATAAAAAATGGTTCACCGGTCCAGCCTTAGAATATGGCATCAGGAGCGAGCCAGTTGCCATTCGACTCCGTGAAGCGCAGGAGGAAAGGGCCGTCGGGTCATGCGGACTTTTTGTAGATTTAGAGTGCGGCTCCTCGGTGCATCCGCAGATGGCCTCGTGGGACAGGATGGCATTCTCGAAGTAAAATGTCCGCAAAGTAAACGACATCTTAAGGCTAGTGACGTAGCAATAACATACAATGAGAGGAAGCAAAAAAAATCGCCCTCCGTGTCTTAGCCGTACGCATCCATTCTTTTATCAAATTCAAGGACAACTGCACGCAACGAGTAGATCATTTTGTGACTGTTGTTTACACAGATGAGGGTATTGATGTTCAGACAATTCAAAGGGATGACAGTTTTTGGAGCAACAAGATGGCATGACAATTGACAACATTTTACATTGATTGCCCCGAGCTGGTCAATTCTCGAGTTAAACGAAGTATACCGGTAAGGCGCCCATCGTGGAATGATGCTGCAGTTGACCAGAAAAACAAAAATAAGCCACAAACACAGCAAGTCGAAACAAAAGAAACAAGCACACGGATGCTCCGGACCCCCAAATGGAATAGCCTAGTGGTTTCCCTGCCAAACCCTTTTTTCCGCTACATTTTTTTATTCTATTTTTGGGAACTTGGCCATATACCTAGTAAGCCTTTGCTGCCAAAGCAAAACCCACGGTGTACGGTTGGGTATTTTTGACGCTGGTGTAACGCAATGCGGAAAGCGGGAATACTCAGGATGAAGAAACGGAGGGGCACCGAAGAGGCTGAATAGACTGTGTTTGTGGGAATATTCGACAACGAACGACAAGGAGAAGCATGAATGTTTGCCATTGCACAAAGCTTCTCGTAATTAGCCACAAGCTCATCATTAGTAAAATTGATGCTGAATGTTTTCTAAAAAGTACTTTTGCTCGCCCATTTTTTAATACTTTTTTCGCTGACGCATTGTGGTGCAACACTGCAAATCTCGTTGCTGGGTGTGAGGTCGATTTTGAGCCGTTCGAGAAAACAAGTGAGACCGAGGGCCCCTTTATGACACCGGATCCTTGACAGCGGAGGGGAACTGAGTGTCAGATTGTTTATTCTGTGTCCTGTGTTTGCGGGAGGGAAGCCCAGCTTGTGCGAGAACAGCTTTGCTAGTAAGCGTCGATAGATTATTGAGGCTTGCCAATTACTTTTTCTTTGAGAAGCCGACAACGTGAGACACTACGTTCCAGACTGGCATTTGCTTGCTTGCTGGAGAATTCTGCTCTTCATTCGCAACACATGAATTTCCAAGATAGCCAAACATGGTGCGTGTGTTTGTGCTAGGGGGATGGGGCAGGCCGGAAGTACGAAGAGCTTGTAAAGTGCCACTTTGCTACCGGCTTTGGTGTTTAATCATTGGTGCCTGGTTTAAGCCGTGCACAAAGTAGAAAACCAAATGAACACTGAATATCACCGCAATATACTTGGCTTCCAAAATATTTCGTCTTCCATCACTTTTTTTTGTTTTTGTTAAAATATGTGCATGCTTTCGAAGTTTGCCATTTGTTGCCTTTGCTATTTATGATCTGAAGATGCTTTATTTTTACTGCGTAACAGAGGTCACTCGTCTTATTGCAAAACATTTCGAGGAATTTAAAATGGCCATTGGTGAGCAGGAAATGTGCAATTCATAACATAGTTTTCGAGACGACGTCCACGGTGCTCTCAAATGTTACCTCAGCGTGTATGCGACGTTCCCAACCACGCACCAGATACCCGAAGCGAGAATTTGTTTTTCTTTTAGCGTTATTTCCTATTTTATTCAACCTTTGTGTAAGTGTTAGCATTTGTGTTAGTGTTAGCAATGATACCAGTATTTTTTTATATCGTCTCGGAATCGCAGCGATATTGTTCAAGTAGCAAACGACATCTTGAGAAGGCTGGAGGCTTGGTCTACATCAAATAATCTAATAATAAATAAAGACAAAACTAAAGCTATGCTTTTTAGTCCCAAAACAGGAAAATTACCCTTTCGAGCGGCATCGTCCTATAATCGTCCCCCATTGAAATGGTGAACACGTTCAAGACCTTGGCCGTGTTGTTTTCAAATACCATGGCTTGAACAGCGCACTTAGATTACGTTGTTTCAAAACTTGCTTGTATAAAAGGTCTGATACATCGTCACCACCTAATTCTTCCATCAAGTGTTAAACTACTTCTGTATAACACATTATTTGTATCTCATTTGAACTATTGCCATTTGGTATGGGGTACCACTACCAAAACAAATTTACATAGAATATTCTTACTACAAAAGAGGGCGTTAAGACTGGTGTGTGACGTGCTTCATCTTTTTCACACGGACCAAATTTTTGAAAAACTCGGGGTACTAAAAATACATCAAAATACGAATACAAGCTTATCATGAAGTATAAACAAGAATATCCTGTGATAAATAGCTTCGCGCTAAGCTTGGCATCCCTTGGAAAGGAACACTTACACATTCTACTCGCCACTCAAATTTCTGGATGGATGATACATCGCGGACAGATTACGGCCCTCGGATAATTAGAGGTACACTTCCAACATTACTAAACATTTTCATAAATTCGAATGTTGACACAATATCTTCTAGCCCGCGTGAGTTACGTCACTATCTACTTTTGATAAAAATATGTTGTTGTTTATCATTTGTCTTGTTTTAATGCGGAATTTTCTTGAGCATATTTTTCCATTGTTCATTTCATGTGTAGTTGATGGCCTGTTAGTCGTCTTCTTTTTGTTTTCCCACAATAGCGTTTTGTGGTTGTTTCCGTTTATTTTGCTGTTACTTTTTTTTCTTGTTTTGCTTTGTACGAAATTTGGCCCCCGCTGTGTACCTGTTGCGGGGGCTGGAAACCCGTCAAGCTGCTTTGTCAGCTTTTTTCTCCAGCTCCCACCATATGTGATATGGTGAATAAAGTTATTATTATTGTTATCATTTATTGGTGTTAGTATTCGTAGTCTCTGAAAATGAGACAGAAATGGGACAAAAGACATTATGTTTGAATTTATTACAAAAATGCGATGATTATATTTGCAACGAGCGTGTTGGTATAGTCTAACACAACAAAAAAAAAACTGTTTTTCGTTCTTTTTGTCATGTTATGTTCACACAACGGACGCAACACGCCAATCTTTCATAACACACGGAACCATAAGCGCAACTAGCGGAACGAGTTCGTTCAGACTACTTTGCTTTAAGGAGTTTTCTTACGTTTTCTACGCGTTAGTCCGGCAATCTGTGCGACGAATGTCCCCGCAGATCTATCCTTGAACTGGTGCCATTGCTTCACTGCGAACACAGACGTCTCGGTCCCACGAAAGCGCACGTAACGATCCGAAATCCACGTAATAACGACGCAAACTGTAATTTGAAACATGGCTTGGACAGCGCAGTTAGATTACGTTGTTTAAAAACTTGCTTGTATAATAGGTCTGATACATCGTCACCGCCTAATTCTTTCATTAAGTGTTACACTACTTCTGTACAACACATTATTTGTATCTCATTTGAACTATTTACATTTGTTATGGGGTACCATTACAAATTTACATAGAATATTCTTACTAGAAAAAAGGGCGTTAAGACTGGTGTGTGACGTGCTTCATCTTTTTCACACGGACCAAATTTTTGGAAAACTCGGGGTACTAAAAATACATCAAAATACGAATACAGGCTTATCATGAAGTATAAACAAGAATATCCTGTGGTAAATAGCTTCGTGCTAAGCTTGGCATCCCTTAGCAAAAGAACACTTACACATTCTACTCGCCACTCAGATTTCTGGATGGTTGATACATCGCGGACAGATTACGGCCTTCAGATGATTAGAGGTACACTTCCAACATTACTAAACACTTTCATAAATTCGAATGTTGACACAATATCTTCCAGCCCGCGTGAGTTACGTCAGTATCTACTTTTGATATAAATATGTTGTTCTTTATCATTTGTCTTGTTTTAATGCAAAATTTCCTTGAGCATATTTTTCCATTGTTCATTTCATGTGTAGTTGAAGGCCTGTTAGTCATCTTCTTTTTGTTTTCCCACAATAGAGTTTTGTGGTTGTTTCCGTTTATTTTGCTGTTACTTTTTTTTTCTTTTTTGCTTTGTACGAAATTTGGCCCCCGCTGTGTACCTGTTGAGGGGGCTGGAGACCTGTCAAGCTGCTTTGTCAGCTTTTTTCTCCAGATCCCACCATATGTGATATGGTGAATAAAATTATTATTATTATTATTATTTATTGGTGTTAGTATTCTTGGTCTCTGAAAATGGGACAGAAGTGGGACAAAAGACATGATGTTTGAATTCATTACAGAAATGCGATTATTATATTTGCAACGAGCGTGTTGGTATAGTCTAACAAAACAAAAAAAAAAACACAGTTTTTCGTCCTTTTTGTCATGTTATGTTCACACAACGGACGCAACGTGCCAATCTTTCATAACACACGCAACAATAAGCGTAACAAGCGGAACGAGTTCGTTCAGACTACGTTAGCTTTTAAGGCACAGTTTTCTTACGTTTTCTTACGTTACGTATAAGTCACGGCAACCTCTGTGCCACGAATGTCGCGCGCAAGTCTACTCCTTGAACTGGTTGCCTTGCTTCATACGAAGCACAGACGTCTCGGTGACTCCCGACGTAAGCCGACGTAAGCTCTCGTAACATAACGCAACGTAATGAAACGGTACTGTGGGAACCGGCCTGTAATCTGAACGAAATTGTTCCGCTTCTTGCGCTTACGTTTGCGTGTGGTATGAAAGATCGGCGCGTTGTGTCTGTAGCGTGTAAAGTCCCTCGATAAAGGTGTTTTTTACAAGTAGCGCCAACAGTTGTTGTAGAAACGCGCAAGACACGTGCCACGGGAGGGTGCCCCGCCGCCTTTCGCTTCCGAGGAAGGACCGCTCATTTCAGTGCTGCGCCTCCATTTGCTTTCGAGGGTCGCTCGAGACAGGGGACTCGTTCTCTGGCGTGTTTTACGCTGCTTGGAAAACAAACGCAAACACATCCAGGGGTTTTAGGCGGATATAAATGCCCTTAAAGGGGCGGTGCAACGATATTCAATTGGAATGTTTTTCACTTTACACGAGCTTACTGGCACTAGTGGGACTCAAGGTTACTCGCACGCAACGCCACTGGCCAAAACACGCCTTTGTTGCGGTGTAATTTCAGAGACAAAAGCGATCATTTTCATTCAATGTCTCCTTTGCAAAATTTGCTGACGTAAAGTGGGGATCGCAGTACACCCATATGACGATATTTGAATGCTGTTCATAGATTGGACACGAGCATTCCGTGGGCACTTGATTTGGGCTCGTGATAATTACTAGCTGGAGAAGCATTCGGGTAGTGGCCCGTGTCCAATCACTGCAACGACGACAATAGCCGAGCCATAACAACGTCTGGAACTCAGCGCGTGTCCTGTGCTTTGCCAACCCCAGCGCGTGGCTATGATCAACATTTGGCGGCATATAATCGGCTCCAGATCACGTGACCGCTTGTTCTGGCTGCGAGTTGAGGGGGTGAACGCGGCTCGTTTTTCTTTCATTTTTTTCTGGGACTCCTATTGCGTGGGGTGAAAAACGAACGCGTGTTTCATAGGTCATTAATGTCAGGGATCCGTTCTAAGCGGTATTTGCGCAAAGTACAAAAATTGTGGCATCGCCCCTTTAATAAAGGCGTTTTTTTGTTTTTTTTGTTTGTCAAGTACCGTTAACCATTGTTGTGGAAACACGCCAGACACGTGCCACGAGCAGGTGCTCCGCGGGCCGCTCAATTCAGTACTGCGCCGCCTTTTGCTTCATAGGGCCGCACGAGACACGGGCCTTGTGCGTTGGCGCATTTGACGCTACTTGCAAGACAAACGTAAATAGATTGAGGCGCTTTAGTAGTGTGAACATAGCATTAGCTAGAATAAATGGATGTGCACCTGCTTTGATCATGATCACGATCATGAGCAGATTATGGGAGCGGCTTGCACGAGGAGCTGGCACGAGGGACACTCCGGCGCCTATAGACCTTTCCAAAAAAGGGCACTTGGCAGGTTCCATTTTCAGTGTTCGTGCGTATGGCGCGTGATTTGCTCGGTTTCCGAAGCGACGAACGTGCGCGTTCTGGACTGTGATTTAACACGTGTGGACTGTGATTTTTGTAAACAGTGGAAACGTCTATAGACTTTTCCAAAAACGAGCTTGTGGCCGGTGCCATTTTGAGCGTTCGTGCGTATGGCGCGTGCTTTGCTCGCTTTCCGAAGCGACGAACACGCACGTGCTGGACTGTGAAGATCGCACGCTGGACTGTGATTTTGTAAACATTGGAAAGGTCTATACTCCGTTTCACCTTATGTTGTACCGCAGGGAAGGCTAGAAGCGCGAGCTCATAGCGTTGGGAGCTGCTCTTAACGCACGAGAGCTTGTGCCGCCGAAATGCGCCCTAGAGCATGGAGCTTGCGCTTGTAGCCTTTCCTGCGGTACATCATAAGGTGAAACAGAGTATAGTCACTTCGTCACAAAAATGCGTCGAAATTTGACACGCTCGCGAGTTTTAGATGCGGAGCATCTCTTGCTCGGGTCTATGTCCCGCGGCGTCGGCGTTGTAGTCGGCACTCGAACTACGCACGCGCAACTCTCCTCCTTCCCTCTCTCCAACAGCTGCGCGTTACTCTCTCCGCTCTCTCTCTCTACCAGCTGCGTGCACTGCGCGTGCGTTCGCTTCTCCTCACACCGCGCGCGCACGCGCAACTCTCCTCCTGTAGTCTCCTCTCCTTCAAGTGTGAAAAAAAATAAAAGGCGAGCGGCGAGCGTTCCAAGTTTCTCTGCCGCGAGCCGCGACGAAGGCTCGCGTAGGGGGTAACGCTAGGGCAGTCGGTGGCGCCATCTCTCGACGTCAGCACGCAACTGACTCTTTCCTCGGAACCAACACGATGCTCCGCATCACCCCATGGTTCCCCTCGGGAAGATGGTGTAATTGTTTTTTGTTTTGTTTCTTGTGCGTTTCCGAACCACCCGCCTTGCGCTCATTATTTGAGTGATACCTTTAGCGCACCACGCGCTTAAACTTTTTCGAGTATTCACTTATACAGTTGTTTTCAATGACTTCATCAAGTTTATTAGTCAAACCATATGCGTTTATTTGCAATAAATAAAAAGTGTTATTCTTTGGAAGCCGCAGGTTCGCTATCCGCACATACCTTCTGGATGGGGTGGCTAGGTAACCTCAATGCTTTCGCCCACCGTTTTCTTTTATAGGCGAAAGCATTAACTGTCACATGGAGCCAACTGGCCTTATCAGCTCTTGAAGCGGCGCCAAACGGCACCTAAATTTCCCTGTCCCATGGAGCGAAGCCTGTAGTCTGTAACATCGAATTGATGGACGAATTCCCGTTGGCTGGTGCGCGCCATAGTTTCAAGGAACGCCACCCCTACCCCACAGAGAAGCCCTCTCCATGGCTTAGCGGCCCGGCCGCCGGTAAGAGAAAAAGGGTGGCCGGGCTCTGCAGAGCGGCCGGCCGCTCGAGCTCCACCTGGTTCCCGTTACCATCGCGTAGCTTTTGTCAATGGCCTAAAGATTCCGAATGAGATTCTGCTCGCTATTTTCAGTTGCGAGGTCACTCGTGCTGCAAAATAATTGGAGACGGAAACTGTGGTGCTCCTCGTCGAAACTGATCATTTCAAGCAGAGGCGGATCATGTAAATCAGACATAACAGGTCGGCGTTTTCTACCGGCTACAATGTTCAACACCAACTTGTATTCACTGTTTACACTGAGTCAATTCAGCCTGAACATCCATTAAGGGTATAGGTCTTTAGAAGCTTATGAATATTTTATTTCGCAGTTATCGTGAAGACAGCGTGCATATACCATCTTGTATTCGGTTTGTTGTCATTTGAAAAACGAAGACGGTCTACGGTGTTTTGCCGTTTAAACGTGAACGTGCAGACGGCCATAGAAACGTGAAGACACACTGAACTTTGGACGATCCGGACCGCCTGGCGGTTCTCCCGCGTACATGTTGTAAACATAAAAATAAATATTACGACAACAAGTGTGCGTGAGTTTGAGTTAATAATAATAATCATCATCAAAATAATCCTTATTTCCAGACATACATGTGTTTGCGGCGCTGCGGCAAAAGAATACAAAAGGAAATTCGGCAAAGACAATTAAGACTGCTTACGTGTGGGAATGCGAAAGCATTGTAGTCCCTTTGGTCAAACGTTTTCGATTTATGTTTTCGACACGCATTAAAGTTCTTTCTGCTGATTCGGTGTGTGACACGCGGGAGACAGCGCGTTCATTTTATACACTCATAACGTGGCGCCACCTTCTCCCCATTGGCTGCGCCATCGCGCGCCCAATGACGCACGCACTAGGCCACACCTTTAGTCAGCCAGATGGTTGCGACGTGACGTGTGCAATGACGCACGCACTAGGCACACCTTAGTCAGCCAGAACCTTGGAGCCGCCGTGGCGTCGGCGAAGCGTGCCCGTCTCGCACCGCCGAAGTCCGGGTTCGATTCCCACCCAGACCGAAATGTACCCAAGTTTCTTTCCAAAGCCATTCATTTACTTTGTTTGTAAGAACCTTTGCGCCGTTGGCCATTTTTGGTACCATCGCTCGGTCATGCCGCCGCCGACGACGCCGGATTTTAGCGTAATGGGGCAAATAATAATTTCGTATTAAAAATTCTTCTGACGAGGCCATCAGCCTCGTCAGAAGCATTCAACGGTGTAAAGGACCAGTGTCAGCATAAAAAGCAATTATACATAACATAATCGAATTGACATTAGCTAAGGATCGTAGTCACAATAATTAATATCAACGTCATCAAAAGTTTCAAATAGAAATCATTCACATCGACATAATTGAGATCAGAATCCTTAACATACAATGTCAGCTTTACTGTAAAATTCTCCCTTTCTGTTGCATACAAGCAGAATATATATACAGGGTGTTTCACGAAAGGTGGACAAATTCGATATTGCGAAAACTGCGCGTCGCAACAAAAAAGGCTTGCGTCGTTTTGGTCCTGGGCCAGGGGCCTATTTAGAAAAAGGATTAAAGTCCGGGATAATTTGGTTGTTAATTATTTTTGCGTAATTAACTTTTTTAATATTGTGTTTAAGGGCATGGTTTCAATTAGAAAATTTCTCAGCATCATCAAAAAATACTAAATCAACAAATTGCAGAGCGATAGAAGGCACGCGAAGCACTTTACGGCTTCCTAAAAAACCGCACAAAAAACCCGTGCGGTCGAAAACCGCACGGGTTTTTAAGTTTCGGTTTGCTATCGGAGCGCATCTCGGCCCCGGCGGCACCGCACCCCGTGGAGAGATAGTGCAACACCCTTCTGCTGCGTCGCGCGATGACAGCGCAGCAGAGGCTGGATGCATTGTCTCTCCACGGGGCGCGGAGCCGCCGGGGCCGAGATGCGCTCCGATAGCGAACCGAAACTTCAAAATCCGTCGAATTTGTACGGTTTTTCAGAAAGCCGTAAAATGCTTGGCGTGCCTTCAGTGTTGGAGGTAACGCGTTACTAGTAACGACGTTACTGGTAACGCGTTACATTTTTTGCTAACGCAGTAACGCACTCGTTAGTATTCTGAATGACTAACGAGTAAAGTATTTTCGTTACTTTTTTACGGTATCGGCTATCAAATTACGTTACTCGTTACTTTTGATCAAAACTGGTGAAATACATTAGGTATTTGGGAAAAGGTCCCGACGCCTGATCTAACGTGTAGAATAGCAATCTTGTGCATAAAACTGGAGACGTTAGGGGAACTAAATCTAGGTCACTAAGCTCAATGGAGGATCTAGCTTCTCTGCTCGAGGGTCAACTACTTGCGCTTGAGCACGCAATGCCCAGGCAATGCCGTATCTTGCTGCTAAGACTTCTGAACCTTCGATTTCCTCAAATGGTGGGTTTTCCACTTATCAGTCCATCTATTCACTCATCCATCTCAAAATCCTGCACAAGCTTATCGCTGCACGGAACCAGCATCCGTCACAGTAAACATAAAAAAAAAAAAATCTCACTTCTCGAAGGCGAAAAAAACCTTCGGCTACCAGCTAATTCCGTTCGTCCTCCATTTTTCTTTTTTTTTTTTTTCATAGTGTCACCATCCACAAGGCTTCAACGAACGACTGCGTTACAGCCCCCTCCCCTCCCCACCCTCCTCTTCCCCCTCTGCTTTGTGCAGCAGAGGTGGACAGCGGGGGGGGGGGGGGTTGGGGAGGGGGAGGGGGGGGGAGAGAGACATTCGTTTACAAAAGTGGACAACTAGTGGCGAGCGATTTGCTCGTTTCTCTAGTAACAAAAAAATAAAGAAACACCCTTTGTGGAATTTTTTACCCTCGCTCTCCCCCTCACTGCCTGAAAGTTCCTGACCTATTTTGTACACAGAAGAATCTTTCCCTTGATTAGTCTTTAATTCCCTAAGGTCATAATAAAAAATAAAAAAAAAAGTTTTAAACCTTGAAAGAGAACTTACAAACACGAAACCTTTTTTTTTTTTTTTTTTTCGCAGAAACACATAGAGCTACTGCTGGTAAGAGGCAGCAAGTGATTATAACCAGTGTGCTGGTAACCGGTGTCTTGTTCCACATAGTGAAGTAAATCAGTCTCTGGTAATAGTATGAACCGGACTGTTACTAAAACCGGCGTAAATATGAGGGGTGTTGGTTGGCTGGTTGTGTTCCAGCAGTCCCCGTTCGCATGCTGTAGTTTATAAAAGCCGATTGACTACCATCTCCGACTCATTCTGCGTGTGAGATGGACATGAATAACGAAACTCCGTCGCCATGGCCAGGACTGAATGAAATGTATCAACTAGAGCAGACGGAATCAGATAATTTACAGTTTGAATGCCTACTCTGCATGCCGAAAATTAAGCTGCTTCGCGCATCAAAACACTATGAAACCACTCTGTAAATGTCTATCTTTATCGAAGCTTGTTAAGGAGGCTTATCATACATCTCTGCCAAAATATGTACTCAAACACAAAAGTAACGTAAAAGTAACGTAAAAGTAACGTTCGTTATTTTTGAAAAGTAACGGTAACGGTATATCGTTACGTTTGTAAAAACGTAACGTAGGTCAATAACGCGTTATTTTTTACCAAACTAACGAGTAACGCTATTTCGTTACTTTTTTTCGGTAACGGGCACAACACTGCGTGCCTTCTATCGTTCTGCAATTTGTTGATTTAGTGTTTTTTGATGATGCTGAAAAATTTTCTAATTGAAACCATGCCCTTAAATACAATATTAAAAAAAGTTAATTACGAAAAATAATTAACAACTATAATTATCCCGGGCTTTAATATTTTTTTCTAAATAGGCCCCTGGCCCAGGACTAGAACGACACAAGACGTTTTTTGTTGCGACGCGTAGTTTTCGCAATATGAATTTGTCCACCTTTCGTGAAACACCCTGTATATATATATATATAAAGATACATGTAAGCCGGTATATTTGTTTCAACATCAAATTATCAAGAGACTTAATTAATACTAAAAAAATAACAAAAGCACTATAAAAAAAAAACTTTAAAATATGCTACTCACTCGCCTAACAATTTTGAAATTTAGGTTACTTTGACTAAAAATACACTTTTACTCTTTTATTGAACATACAGATTCTTAGACTTTGGCGTATTATTTCAACAATATTAGGGTGGTTATTTATAAGGTGAAATAATTGGTAATCAAGTTTAATTAAACTATCATCAAAATGATGAGGCATATACAGCGCCCCTGTGAACACCTGTCTTGAAAAAAGTGTCTGCGATTGCTTGTACTATCATAGATAAAAATGCAGTCAAAGACTACAAAGTACACAAGCACAAACACGCATACTAAAAGCGCAAGGTCATGGTGCGTGGTTTGCGCATGATTGCTTTGACCGGTGACAACAAACGCACTATAAGACGTTGAGCTCCGTGACATAGTGTTTTTTGGCACTGCTTGATTGGCCTCAGTAACCTGTTATGTCGGCTGCTCTCTGAATTAAAGCGAAAGTGAATTTAAACGTTCATGTCATGCAAAAGCTTTCATTCACAAAATGCTGACAAGGCATGTCTAATATATGTTCTTTATCGCTTGATAACATTCTTCACTGATTGATTGACTATGTTTTTGATTCCTGAATAGTTAAAACGATAGCTACTGGCTTGTGAGCCTCCAACGAAATCGCTTTGCCAACCCTGCAGCGCGGAACAAAGCCAGTATCAAAGAACAAATTTAGTCCAGCCAGGCGCTCTCGGTCGGTATAGATGAGCTAGCTGGGCTCCGCTTCTGTGCGAACTGGACACTGCTAGCACTACTGGCATGTTTGCTTGAATTTGTGACAGCGGGAGCACGCGCTGAGCGCTGAACGTGCACGGGCGAGCAGCAGAAAGGAGGAAATTAAGAGCAGAGCAGTAACATCACTGCCACGAGCCAGTTTTCTAGCCACACGAACGAGTGCCGCCATCTATTGGTTGGACTAATGGCTTGTTCAAGATGATCATGGCCTTCGAGATCCCGAAGCGCGCGAGTTGGGGATCTCGGAGGCCTTGAGATGGTCGCCGTGGGACCGCCGCCTTAAAGGGGCCCTGCATTGACTATTTTACTGGTTTTTATTTTGCACCGAACCTGAGCGCACTGAACGTAGTAATTTAATGAAACTTTTCTTTTCTCAAATTTCGCTTTATCTTAAAAGTTATAGGCAAAATAGAATTACAAAAACAAGCAAAAAATAACCTCCCTCATGACGTCGTAGGTCCTGCCTTGAGTGGCCGTGAACTAGCGTTCACGGCTGCCGCACTCCGTGTCGACGGCTCGAGAGGGCGCCACTAAAGCATGTGTTGGATAGGCTGTATCAGTCATGGGCACGTTACCAGTAAAAAGGAACAGTGTTACAGTTACAATTACCTAGAGAGAAAATGTAACTCTGTTACAGTTACAGTTACCGGTTTCAAAAAGTAACGTGTTACAGTTACAGTTACTGCAAAAACAGTAACGCCGTTACTTTCTCGTTACATTTTTTTGCTTCATTCGCCGTTTCAGCATTTTGATGTGCATAATTTATATGCAATAATTGTTATAACTTAGAATCAACCGTTTTTCAAAATTGTCATCGGCCCGCGTCAGTGAACGTTTTGGTTTATTTTTCAATCCGAAACGAATGAGGGCAGAGATGGTCACATAATTAGATTCTGGTATTTACTCGGAAGCAGGCCTAAACATAGCATGTCAAGCAGCTTCCAAAGAATATAAGCGGAAAGGGGACAATTAGCATCTGGTGCTTTACGAGTGTGCGACGACCACCGCGGCGTCTATGTCCGAAACGCCAACTGTGGAAGTCGTGTTCACTAGAGCGGCTTCGAAGAGAAATAATAAATTAAACAAGCGCCGGCTTTCTGCACAATTTGGGGACGGCTTTCTTGAAATCTATTAGGGATGAGGAAACGGCGAACGACTGGTAGTAAAAACGACAGCACGGACATATCCCAGACATAGCCCAGACGGAATACTCGGAGAAATTGCACGACCACCAACACCCACAGATGGTACGCACGAGAGAAGAGTGAACCACAGTCGGTGAAACAGACATTGTTTGCAGCTCCTTTATCTCCCGGTTTCGTGCTGACTCGAATGTCGTACATCCTCGGTCGTGGGCTGAACCAGGCTGTTTTTAGTTTGTTTATAGCGTAGCCACGCTTTTTTTTTTTTTTTCAGCGAGAAGTTTGGTGAAAAATACTTCAAGATGGCAATTTCTCCATGTCCGCTGCAGTGGGTTCAATTTATATAGTAAAAAACAAGTAACTGTAATGGCCTGAACAGTTACAGTTACCCAATAAAAAAGTAACTGTGCTACAGTTACAAGTTACCACTATTAAAGAGTAACGCGTTACAGGTAAAAGTTACCGGAAAAAGTAACCAGTTACCGGTAACGCGTTACTAGTAACTAGTTACTGCCCAAGACTGGGCTGTATGAAGCGGGCGGCCAGGGCGGCTCGCATTGCATTTGCTGCGCGATTAAAGACTAATTCGGCATAACACTTCATTGGCCACAAACGACAGCAAACACGGGGTAAAGATCAGTTCAGAACGGGAGCCACTTCGCGCTGCCATACCGCCAAATGGCCAAATCGCAAACCAAGCCCGCGCCGAAGGCCTTCGGAACGCTCGGAACCGGTCGGATCCTGGAGCCGGTTACGATCGCAGCGCCGCCGCGTACATCCAGGATTTTTCTACGCTCGCCGTTCGTCGAGGCCTCATCCCACTAGCCCTTTCTGGTATGCGCCGTTTTTTCATCCGCTTGGTGGCGGGTATGTTGAAGGGTCATTTCTTGTTTCCGTACTTTATAAACTGCATTTGTTTCTTTTCTGATCTAAAATACTGAACAAAAACTAGTTTCATACATAATTGAAACGGTTCGCGACACTTATATCTTGTATCTCGACTAAAAAAAATGCTTTTAGCGGCTCTGACCAGTAGTAAGCAAAGGACCAAAGACGTCACATTTCGCGCGCTTTCGGCAACGCGGGTCGCCCTCGTAGGCGGAGGAGGTTTCCGCGTCGTCCGGTTAAAATATGACGCACTGATATTTAGTTACTCTCTCCGTGCCCGCTGGCTTTCCCGAACCCCAGCAGACGTGGAAACCGCAAAAAAGGCAGACGCTTAATTATGATTGCAGGGCCCCTTTAAGGTGCAACCCCACCCTTGATTAGTGTGATTCTGAACACGCAGATGGCGGTGGGATCGCCTTCCAGGCCTTTACATAAAATAGAAAAATTGTGTGTGGTGGCGCTTTGATACAGTGGGGTATTTGTCTATATCCTGAATTTGACTTCCCTGGTTCTTCGCTTATTTTTCTCTGCACGAGCTATCCTTGGAACGTGCACGGCTGCGCCAGTTCTCGTGCAATGGGGCCAGTTGTCTACGCTTCGAGCTCACGTCTCCAGCAATTGCTGTCAGAACAAGACGTCCAAATTGTCCTGAGCCAAATGGCGAGACACATGCACAACAAAACAACCGACGCGTTGAAAAATATAAAATTGCCTGTGCGCCGTTAGCACCCCACGGGGATTTCGGGGGCCTATTACACATATTTCAATGTGATCAGATTTATATGACGGGCCGGGCCTTTTGTCGAGCGTGCGTTTGGCTCTTTGTGGATGTCCAGGAAAACGTGATGACGTGATAAACTGGGTTTTCCAAAATTCTAGCTTAAGGAATTAAATAGCTCAAAAATAAAAACAAATGAACTATTTTTTGGGCGGTCAGGTGTTTTATTTAGGTAGCTGGGTATTTATTTTGACCAAAACCACGAGACTGGAAAACACAAAAAATGCCACTCAAGTTTAGATATTGATGGCTATTTGGGCTATTGACATTGAGTTTGGTAAACCCAAAGTAGGACTGGTGCGGGAGTCACAATAAAAAAATGCCAAGGTTAAAAATTAACTCGCAGCAATATTTGATAAGAATTAAATTTAATACGAGTTCAGTGATAATTGCAATGACTGGCATGGCAAAGATTCTGGGTCTGTGAATAGCTTTTGCAGAGAGTTTAAGCAATGTACCAGTCTTCATTCGGTGATCTATGCGCGCAAAGAGTTGTGTGCAAAAATAGAAAAGATGCAAACGTGTAGAGTTTAATGCTGTATAAAATATAGTGTAAGCACGCACATGGTTTGCTGATTTAAACTGAAACAACGCTACATTTTACACTATAGCGTTGAGCGTATCGAAAGTTAAGGGTGCATCGAAAGCTAAAGCTTGTACACATTTACTGCTCAGGCCGTAATGTTTTTGAATGTTGATGGTACTTTATTACCCTCAGATTTGGTGTAAGTTGTCTCCTGATTGCTGACAACAGTAAGAAGGAAACAGTCTAACTCTGGGAATTGATAGAAAAACTTTACCTGCTGGCAGCTACCAATAATCTCGGCGCCGATTATGAGTATTCACTGCAAGCCAACGGTCAAGTGCTTAGAACGAGTTTTTCCCACGTTATTTCATACCATTGCAATGTTTCTTCACAAACAACATTGTTTGCTCACGCAAGCGGCCACATAAGAAGTTTAAAGTATTTTGTATTCATTGTGGCACACGTGACAAGTAGTATAGGTTTTTTTTTTAAATCCGCAAAATAGAATGCTCCTGGCACGGCCGCTTGATAAGGGACTCCCCTTGGGAGCGGCCTGCCGTATGTCTCGCGCCGCCGGTGAGAGCGATAGTTCTACTTTACCCCGCAGCGCCAGCCGTGGCGCTCGTTATCGGCGAGAGAGGCGCAGTCCGCCCGGCGCGGCCCGGTGTGGCTAGGGTGCCTACATGTTTCCGCTCCGCTTCCGTAGCGGCGGAAACATGTAGGCACCCTAGGTGTGGCTATTTAGATTGTTTTTCGTGAAGCGGCAAGTCTCATTTGAAACGAGTGCCAGATTGCATGAATGATGTGAGAAATCTGTGTCGAATAGAAGCACATAATTCTTTCTGCGAGGAGCTCACTCAGTTGCAGGCTGCGCGTTAGAGCCGCATTCAGCTGGCAGTATGAGCGCGAATTGTCGTTTTCTAGTTCCCGTCCCCGTTTCTATTACCACTGTAATGAGTTATAGTTGGATATAGCTAGGCCGTATGATTTACGATTTTAACCGATGCTTGAGCACGCTCGAGCTGTGCCTTTTATTTATCTGTGAGGGACAATAAGAAAGGGATTCCTCGTGCATAACTTCTGCAATATAAACTTCATTGTTCACGAACAGATCAAGGGAGTCATATAGTTCGCAAGCGGAATACCTTTCGGGAAAGAGGCTTCCGCGAAAGTCTCAATATATTCTCTAGAGAGCTGTTTAGGTCACCAGCCGAGCTAGCCAGAAGAGGTCTGAGGAGCTTCCCGAGAAAAAGCTCGCAGAGTTCTTAGCTGTGGTACCGGTCTCTGCAGTTAGTACACCACATCAGCGGGCAGTCCATAAGGTGTGGAAGCTCAGCGCTCGAGAGAACCTTGCCAATCCGTCCAGAACGACGAATCTCTGCCAACTGTAGAGCCCTCTCGACAAAGGTGCAGACGAGCTTGCACGGCCAGACAGCTTCAGGTCGTGGATAGCTGAGTCCTCTTTGGTCAAGGCTAAACACGAACTGATTTTCTCCGTCACGAGATTCATTTCCCTCAAGTTACAGCTTGCATTCAGGACACGTCACCTGCAAAGTTGAGCGGGTTCTACACATTAGCCTTCCTTGCTTAAATCTGTCTTGAAATTCGTCGCAGGTTTGTCGCAGTTTTTTAATTCGCTCGTTCAGTAGTTTGGCTTGCATTTGAAGGCGGTGCACGTTTTTCTTGGCATCTTCCATGAAGCCTATAGGTGTCAAATTGAATGGCGTCTGACATTCTTTCACTTCAAACTCTTTTTGCAGGCAAGGTTCAATAGCCACGCACTCAACAACAGCTTGTCTTCTTTCTGCAGGGGACTGCATTTTGCGTTGTCGGCTTCTACCGCTCGCATGCGACGTGGACGCGTTAGGTGGCACACGAACAAGCGTTCTGCGTCTCTTTGAACCTGCTGGTTGCATGTACAACGAATACAATGGGAATTGAGTCGGCACCGCTATCGGTCGCAGTACCTTCCGCTTCATCCCTACCTTGTAGTCCTCCGCCTTAAATGCCTATATGTACAACCTCGGCTTTCTGCAGGGAAGATAATCGCTCCCCTCTCCTAAGCTGCGAGGGGGAGCCAGGTTGGGGCAAGGTAAAATGTGAAAGGATATAGGAAAGGAGGTCACGGGCAAAAGTGGAAAGCGCGAAGTGTACGTCGGCCTTTAAAATGAAGGGAGCGCACGACCCTCCTGGAGCTTGGTTGCCACTGGCTGCCCTTCTCGCTGCATTCTCGCGAAATGTTCTTCAACCAGGCATCCCAAAATTTCTCTCTAGACGGAAGCTCGTGATAGCAGAGTTCCGGATCTCTCGCAGCCTTTGACTTACAACGCGGCACGCAACAGTTTTTAGGCATCGCGTGCTCCGTAACCCATCTGCACACTTTAAAACTGTGCAGAGACAGACAAAAGGCGGCTGTCTACGTCTCTTCTTTCTCATTCATCAGTGGTTATCGCCATGAAACTATAGAAACAAGCAAAAAAACGATCGAAAACACAAACCACGCATGCGAGCACAGGGTAAAACTGCGATATTTTCTCCGCGCAAAGTGGTGCAAAGGTGGGGGACAAGCGATTTTTGCGGCCTTTTGCAACCGCGACAGCGCCTCGGTATCGGCGAAGCCAATGACGGGCAGATATTTTCTCTGGGTCGCGAAGCAAGAGCGCGTTGGGCGCCTTTTCTATACTCTTTTTAACCTTATGATGTACCGCAGGAAAGGCTACAAGCGCGAGATCCTTGCTCTATAAGGCACATCTCGGCGGCACAAGCTCTCGTGCGTTAAGAGTAGCTCCCAACGCTATGAGCTCGCGCTTCTAGCCTTGTCTGCGGTACAACATAAGGCGAAACTAGGGTGCCTTCATGTGCGCTTTGCTTAGGGTGGTGGCATCTCGCCATTTTGTCCCACACGTTTATTTTTTAATTTTTTGTTCAGAAGCGTGTGAAGGAGCGTGTCCCTGCACGCGTTTGTGGCGTTGACTGTACTATGGCGACATTTTGTTTTCGTTGATTTCTTTGTATTTTCCCCGTGAGCGCGTGCTGTCGGCATCGGGTACTACAAAGGGTGACATCACCCTAAACAGAAGGACATTGAGGCACCCTAGGCGAAACGGAGTATAGCTTTCAGCTCACGAGACCACTCGCTGATGTGCAGCGCCTCCACGGCAAATGGGAGAAGTTCTCCTCTCACGCGCGCTCTTTTGTTTTCGGAAAAAATCGGCAGGCCGCACCAACAGGGGGATTGAGAGGCCGTGCTCCTGGGATATACCTTGGTCTCAATTGTAGTCTCAATGCATGTAGCACACAAAAGAGCACGAGCTGAATTGCAGTGGGAAACAAAAGAAATAATGATAAACACATGTGTAATCACGTGAAAACTGAGGACATTGCTCTAAAGCCCCTCTATCATGGGAAAAGTGGCGCCATTCATTGTTGTGGAAATGCTCGAGACACGTGCCGCGCGCCACTTCTGGGAAGAACGTACGCGTCTGAAATCTAACTCAGTGCTGTGCTGTGCCGCCATGATCTTCCCAATGGCTGCACGTTGCACGTGCCTCGTGCATCGACGCACCTTGCGCTACTTTTGCTCATATGCACAAGGTAACCTTTGTTTCACTAAAGTATTTGGTTTTATCGTGCGAGCGAATCGGAACATACTGGCGCGAGCATGCTGCCCTGAATTACTCTTCCAGTGAACAAGCGCACCGTTCAAACCATGGAGCTCGCTTTTATAGCTTTTGGTGCGCGCAAACCTTTTAAAACACAATTATATTGAATTCTATTATTTAATTTCTTTTTATTAGGTGTGCCTTATTTTTTTTTTTTGTCATTCGCGTTTACGTGTCACTTTCTTAGTTATATAATATTTTCCCAGAAGTCCGACAACTATAGTCTGTTTCATCATAAGCAAAAGCCGCATAGTAAGAGATGTAGAGAGAAAAAAAAAACAGAACGCGAACACGCGAGCACACATTACAAACGCAATGCAACGGCGCAATCAAGATTAGTCGTTAGTTTTTTAGAGAGCAGGGTCGCTAAACTCGTCAAGCACAACTTTGTGCCCGAAGTTTGCGGAACGCGCTAATTGGACTCTCGCGACGCTGACGTCGCGCCGAGCGAGGTGTCAATCATTCGAACGCTCATTTCTTTGAGAGAGGCAGAATGTAGCAAAGTTCATCGAGGCGCGCGTGCGGCGCGTGAGGGGCGCGAGGAGCCCGCTGATTGAACGGCTTCGCCGATGACGTAGCGCCCATTTGTCCCTACATCCCTACGCCAAGCTAAAATTAATGCTTTACAGATTGTCCCTAGGCGACCTGCTGACGCTCAAAATCCCTCCGAAGTTTGTGTAAAAAAGAAACCTCGTTTGTCGAAGTTGTCGCTGACGTCAAAGTGACGTTTCCGAACTTTGCGAGAGCCGTGGTTTGAGCTCGAGATCTTCGCTTCGGATCGAGGCGAAGTTAAACTTTGTCAACATGGCGGTGCCGTACGCTGCGGCCGAGCTTATCTTCCGCCACCGTCGGCGTCGCTACTGAGACCACCGGGGACGCCTTTCAACTCCCCGACGACGACTTTCGGCGACAGTACCGGCTATCGAAAGCCGTTGTGCGTTGACTCTGCGACGAGCTTCGTTCGGCGCCCGGACTTCGAGGCGGCGGACAATCGCGTCTACCATGACCGTGGAACCACAAGTTCTTTGCGCGCTCCGGTTCTTCGAAACCGGTAGCTTTCAAGGCATGGTGGCGACTGACGAGCACCTGTCAGTCTCCCACATGACTGTGAGCCGGGCTGTCAGAGTTTTTGCGGCTGCCATCGTTTTTTTTTTTTTTTTTCTGCAATATCCGAAGAGGTACTAATAAGCTGGTATACAATTCAGAATGTTGGAAAACAAACAAGAACCGGGATAATTCTTGGGTAGGTTCGAGTCTCCCGGCAGCCGGCAGAATTATTTCCCCGAAATTTTACTGGCAGTCGTCACTCATTGGCGGTCAAATCAGTTCATCGAACGACGTGTCATCGACAGATCGTTTCATCGGCACGCGATGTAATCACATGAAAGAGATTTTCTTCCGTTAGAGGTATATACAAATTAAACATTTTCACACCTTTATACATGTAAGTGGGGTGTCCAATAACTAACCCCCTAATAAGTGTAGCAATAGACCTTATAAAAAATGTAAACCTCACACCTTTAAAAATGTGTGATTTTTTAAACACGTTTCTTAAAACGTGTGATAATGCACTACACCTTTTTATAAAGATGTAAAACTACAATACCCCTTCTCGTCAGACACGTAGCCAGGGGGGGGGGGGGCATAAGGCCCGCCCCCCCCCCCCGAAATCTTCCATTTTGCTGGGGCCTCCTCTCCCCCCTCCCCCTCATATACCACTTTGTCATGGGCGCCCCCCCCCCCCCCCCCCCCCTAAAACAAAATCCTGGCTACGTGCCTCCTTCTCGTCAAGGTGTAATTACCACAGTACATTCCTTTTTTGGGGTGTACACAGTGGCCCGGGACCCAATAAAATGACTGAAAAATTAAATTACACAAACGAGTCGCCGAAACAACACGTTGCTTCTTGGCGAGTGTCGAGGCAACTTCGGCCGAAAACCGGCTTCAATATTGGCCGGATGTACGGTTTTGCGCCTCGTCCCGACATCCGGCAGGTATGGGTGTACCGATGCAAATACACGATTTATGTCTAATAGCACTGGCACCACTGATCTCTTATTAGGCTGGATCGCGGATAGAGGCCTGTATTGCTGGGGTCGAGCGGCACCACCGGCAGCCATCGCTTGACACGATCTAATGCATGCTATAGGAGAAACGGGAAAACTCAATTTTATTACGTTAGTAGGTTGTTCTCGATCATGAAACTTCTATCGTGTTTCCGCAAATAACAGTTAATATTGTGGGCAAGAATATTAAACGCGTTAGAATACCAATCTTGTTTAAATAAACGTTGTGTGGTTGAGGGTCGAGGGCGACTTTGTTGGGCGTTAACTGTGATGTGTTTAATGAGACAAGGGCTACCGAGAGTTATTGTGGTGTCATCCGTGATCTCGGAGTCATCAGAGCTCAGCAAACGATAAGTTGGAAGGCCTTTACTGGGGACATTCGCATCGTTTTAACCGCTTGTACATAGTACTTCATGGTGAAAGCTTTTTCTTTGAACTGCTGTGAGGGCTTCCGTGACAAACTGAAACTCGGAGCGTGCCGTTCAGTCGCTGAACGTGCCGTTTATTTAGCAACCGAAGCAAGCGACGTCAGTAAAGTCGGTGGTGCTCCGGCCCATTTATTTTTTTTTTTTAAATCAATGTTCGAACGTTTGACGAATGTCTAGTTGATCTCCAAGCACCCGATATAATCATCGCAGCACGTCATAAAATACTCGCCCTCGAGCACCGCGTACAAGCTTCCTATTTTTGCGTGTTTCTCCCTTAGACTTTCGTGTATTGCCTCATGGTGTAATACGCCAAAACAACAAGGACGAAAACGAAGGGAGAACTAGACAGGACGCGGCGTATTGCCTGTTGTCAAGCAATGGCCGCCGGTGAGGCCAGTGACGGGCTCCCGATCCGCGATCCAGACTTGCACTGTGAGAGTTCTAATGCATTGCACCCGCGGAGTGCTGCACGGAGAACAGGCCCCGGACGAACTTGCCGAATGCACCTAGTGCAGACTGATGCTGTCGCCATAGATGTTGTAGAAAAGTACCGACCTCAAACCGAAACTAGCGCCTTTTTGTTCGACGTGATGGGTGGGAATGCGGGAGCGCAGTCGCTGCCATCGTTTATCTATAAACGTTGGTTGCTGCAACGTGTCACTTATATTTGCGATGATTTCCAATTAAGGAACTCGGCTGTCAGAGATATCTACAGACGGCGTAAGTTTCCGAAGCCAGCTGACTACAAAACAGCATACACTTGAGAAAATTTATGGCACTGTACGCGCAAAAGCTTGCTTCGTTTTAAGCATAGTATTATGAGTGAACCACTGAAAGGATACTGCTTAAATCTAGTTCTTTGGAACATCTAGCAATACGTTTCGTAAGACTTTTTTTATTTCCCTGGTGAGGGCATTGAGAACGAGAGCTTTCTCAAACAAAATACGACGGGGCAAGATAGCTGCCGTTCAAATATGACTGTGCTTGAGCCTCGGGCAACGTCTCCATGTTTAGCCTTCCCGGACGCTGAGTGAATGCGTCACAGGTTTCTGCTGTGGGAGCTTTGTCGAAAAATGTTCCACTTTTCACCTGCACACAGATGATGCGAGATCTCGCGGCCTCTGTGTTTGTCCTGGGCCTTTCATTACACACTGGTAGGTTTCAGCGTCTGTACGGCAACAAAGCGACCCAAATTTTGCAAATAAAACACGGGTCGTCGATTCCTCCCTTCGTGGAATATCAGACGCTTACAATTCAAGCTCGCGTTTGAGTTTGTGGCCCGCGGGACGCGATTTCGAGCAGAATACCAACTTTTTCTTTCAGCTCCGCTGTGCGAATGCCGCCTCGTAGCAGACGAACTCCCGTCGTCTGCTCTCGCTCCTCGCCTGGGCGAGGCATGACGGAATTGTCGGCGCTAGAGAGCTCAAAGACAACGTACAGCGAGCGGCGTGAACGCTCGCCTCCCCGCGCTGTCTCGTGCTCTCGTGCACCGCCTAGGGATCGCGGGGAATTTTTCGTCAAAAGTTGCAAAGTTGAGCGCGCGCAGGGAGGAGGAAACTTTGCGGCGTTCTTTTGGTCACTCCCCCCGCTACGTCAAAAAGCGAAGAATGTTTTGCTCCACGAGTTTAGCTACCCAGGAGTTTCGTAGGGCGACATTGTTACCCGTTGTAGATTATAAAAAGTGCAGTACAACTGTTAGCTCGGGTTCTTTGACGTGCATCACGCAGTATATGTGATACACGATCGCGCGACGGTAGGATGCAAATGGGCGACAGAATCCAGGGTCCCTGCGAAAGCTCCTTGATAAAAGCGTTTTTTTTTTTTACAAGTACCGCCAACCATTTTTGTGCAAACGCGCAAGACACGTACCACGAGCGGGTGCTCCGCCGCCATTCGCTTTCAAGTGCCAGTCATTTTAGTGCTGCGCCGCCATTTGCCTGCAATGGCCGTTCGAGACACGGGCCTCGTGCACTGGCAACCTTCTGACATTACTTGAAAGACCAACGCAAACACATCGAGGGGCTTTAGTCCCTACAGGCTCTGCAGCGTAAGCTCCGTTCTTTGAACGGAGCTCGCACTTGCGAATTTCTCCACGTGCTCTTATCGGCAGTGCCACAACACACTGATCCCCCACCGCACTTGGTTTAGCCTGTGAGCTAAACAAAATGAGATGCGCTTAGAGTATCGTCACTCTTTTCCCCGATATTGTTGTGGGCGCCGCCATCCTGGTGGTTAGTACAAATCAAACGCAACTGCCGATCGTCATGATTCAAAAGTGCGACTTCCTCAGCATTAGTTTCGGTGTTAGGAAGCTCACGTAATAATGCTTTTCTTGGTCGCAAACTGTTTAAACATTTCTGGAGGACGGAAAGGCGTTCCCTGTGATTTCAGATAAAGCTTCAGATAACTGATAACCATAATTTTAAGCACCATGTGCCTGTGCGGTCGGGCTCTAGTTTAGCCCGACCGCACAGGCACAGAAAGAGAACGAGCTGCTTGACCTCGAGCTCTTGGCGCTGCTTCAGGGGCTTCATCAATCCGTAGCGTTGGCTGCGCTCAGAACTAAGGAAAAGCATAGCAAATATTCAGATCTTTGGGTTTTACAAGCTAAACCAACAAAAAACACTTAACACGCCCCCATAAAAAAATATTGCGGGTTTATTTCGACTAACTGGAAACCTTTTGACGTGCAACCGAAATCTCAGATTGGCCTCCGTCAGATTGCGGGCACCACGGCCGATATTTAAACCGGATAAATATGGATTCATGGGCCAGCGCGTTGGCTCAGAGACACTAAGACGTTTTAATGCTTTGTGTTTTTTTTTTTTTAATATCCTTGCCACTTAAGAGCCACCGAAGTGGTTTTTGAAACAAAATATAGTCGAACCATTCCGACAAGCATAGTTTGGCTGCGAAAATGATTTTCGCAAGTGATAAAACATTCAAATGTTTTCGAATATGTGGTGGAAGCTCAAATGGCGGAATCCCTTTTATGGCGCCCGTTTCATTTAGATCGAGTCAGGCATGTCTAGCGACGCAGTGTAGAAAGCGCGCAAAAGCAGCTGGGGTACACCCGCAGCCTCGCGCTTGTTGTTCTTACATCTCCGGCTCGCTCGCTGCGGGCATCCAGGCTTCTCAAACCCTGACATCTGGCGCTTTTTCTGTCTTTCACGTGGCGTTCCAAGCGGCACCCGCCGGAAAATGCGCATCAAGCTATTCTTGAACACGTGTCGCCATCTGTATTTTATATTAAGAAACTGCCATTTGTCGTAACTGAATGGCAAACGTTTGAGGTTTAATAACATTCTTAACGTGTAATACACCAGTATGGAAGTTTTGGAAAATGTAATATCGAAGGATGCTTCATAGTTTAATGTCTCGTAATTTCGATTAGTTGACGTGATTCCGTTTTTATAGCACCATAAAATAATACCATTTTAAACTTAATCTTTTATTTTTAAATATAAATTTTTTGTACCGTTCATTGCTTACTTTTTTTATTTCATTATATCCAACCGAACACTCACGTAAAATATCGTGGACGATGGGACGTTATAACTTGAGAAATAATTTTTTCTATATTAGAGACTATGGTCTATTAAAAGCTAAATAATTCATTAACCACTAAACGTAATCGTAATATAGAGACATTAACGTATTTTTGAAAAACGGCTCTTTAATTTGACATTAATTTTATAATTGTAGGAAACATATAAAGAAAGTTATAACTAGTCAAAAAAGCACCATAATGTCACGCACGGTGGGGATGCACCTTAAAGGCCTGTTCACACATGCAGCGGAGCGCTACAAGCATAGCGCTTACCTCGCGCTAAGCGCGCGCTGGTGGGAGCGTTCACCAGCTTTGTACCACACCGTCAAAACTGTTGCTCATGGCAGACGATAAAGAGCTGACGGCACGTGAGCAGCGCTACATTAGCGCTTCGCTGCATGTGGGAACCGGCCTTAAAGGGAGCACAGGTGGGGAGGGAGAGTAATTGTAGGCGCGGATCGCCCGAAAACTAGATAAAAAAAAGACGAGCGGGAGGCGCGAGCTCACGCGAGAATCGAACGAAAGAAGCACGGCCGACGATCCCGGCAGGTTCAGGGACAGTCCTTTTAATCGGTAGATTTAATCAATGTAAATAGTGTAAATAAATATGTAGGACATAATCGTGGTCGCTACAATGTTTTCGGAATTACAACTTTAGGTCCGGGCATTACTATGCCTCGTACGCAAGGTAGTTCAGATTAAAAAGAAGCCATTTGGCCTTCAACTAAGTTGTATGCATGGAGAGCTTTTTGCACTTTAAGCAATTCTTCATCTTGCGCCGTCGTGGAAACTAGCCTCGACATCATTGTGTCGGCTATAATGCTTGTTAACACAGCATTTGCGTTGGTAGACACGTCTTTGGCACAATTTTTTGTGTCATATCCAGGGGGCGTTCGTATGCGGTACAGTGCGTCAGCAAGCAATAACTGCTTTCCAGGCACATACACGAGGTTGCAATCGAACTGCATTAACCTGAGGAAACCTCTCTGGAGCCGTGGCGGCATGTCACCAACATTCTTCTGTGCTATGGCCAACAAAGGACAATGGTCTGTTTCGACGGTTATGCTGACTATATATGAATTCTCGAAAGCGCTCACAACCAAATGTTTTTTTTCCGGGGCTTCTTTTTAAATTTGCGCATATCTGGTTTTGCTGTCCGAAAGTACACGGAACGCATAAGCCACAGGTCGTCCGTCTTTCTCATGTAATTGAAACAACGCCGCCCCCAGAGCAAAACATGATGCATCGGCTGATACTTTCGAGCTTTCTTGGGATCGAAAATGGCCAATATCGAAGCACTAGCTAGCATACCACACAGGTTAACCCATACATTTTCATGCGCTCCATTCCAATAGAAAAAACTCTGTTTCTTCGTCAAGACACGTAAAGCGCGAAACACATGTACGATGAAACCGTCCGATCCGACGTCCGATCAGGCAATACGACGGTCGGAGGCGAGGGTTTTCAACACTCTCCGGTGCTACGAACACCCTCGCCCCCGAAAATCATCCCGGCAGTTCGCACGTCGGATCAGACGGCTTCGTCGTACATGTGTTTCGCCCTTAAGTGACGGGTTTTCTCGGACAAGCAGGGCAGACATTTTCCAAAATAGGTAACCTCGCCCAACAAGCGTTGAACATCCTTTTTACACGTTGGACGAGGCAGTCTTTTACGCACTGAACTAGTGTGTTCTCAGGCTTAATGCCGCTTTTGTCTATCAGGTCTCCCAAATAATTAATTTGTTCGACCCCAAACATGCATTTGTCTAAGTTCAGTGTTAATCCTACAGCTTCTGCAGCCTTCAAGACAGCTCTTAGTTTCCTATCGTGCTCCATGCTCGAGGAACCCCATATAATTACATCGTCGATATAGACACGTACGCCTTGCAAACCGTCAAATGCTTGGGTCATTGTATTCTGAAACACCTCTCGTGCTAATGCAGCACCAAACGGTAACCGCAAAAATCGATATCACCCGAACGGCGTTCCGAATTTACAAATCTTGGAATTTGAAAGGCATTTGATGAAATCCGGCATTTGCGTCTAATTTACTGCAAAACTGAGCTCCGGCCAACTCAGACTCAAAGTCTTCTCGACGTGGAAGCTCATAATGTTCTCGTTTTAAGCCTTGGTTTACATGACGGGGATCCATAAATATACGTAAACGGCCAGATTTTTAAGCTATACAACGAGAGGGCTTACCCAATCTGAAGGTTCGTCTATCTAGGTGATGATTCCCGCTGCTTCCATTCGTTCTGGTTCTTGGTTGAGTGACTTTCGCAGAGCATGCGGCACGCGCCTTGCAGGCTGAGTTATTGGCCGTGCATCTTCCTTTATTAGCGGCGAGATGTTTTGGTGGCGCCCTCCTGTGGTTCCCCCTTGTGACGTCATTACCTTGCAAACAACAAGTTCGATGGTGTTTGTTATTAGCATGGTGGAAGCTTGAAATCATTGCGCTCTCAAAGGAACACTGCCAACACCGTCAAAATTAAAGTTCTTTCATTCCTCTTATTTCCGTCGATGATAAATCCCCTTTCCGACGTCATAGTCAGCGTTCGGCCAATCGTGGAAGGCCGACCACAGCGACGCTTTCGGTCGCGCACGGGGCTAATAGTCATCCTATAAACTTGATGCGAACATCCTAGTCCTTCATATAACTTAGGGAACTCCTTGGCAATCTGCTGTTTCAGTGTCTCAGCAGTGAAGAGATCATGCACACGTGCGATGAGCCCGAAAGCTTCGCTGGCGTGATGTCCCAGAAAAGCTTTGCCTTTTTTGACAAAAAAAAAGTATCTTGGTATGCGAACGCACACCAAGATGTTTAACCAGCATGCTCTCATAATTCTATCTAAAAAAATGTAACTATTTCTTCTTTACCTTGCATTCGTGAGAGCAGAGCCTCTGTGCCAAAGTGTTCAGTGGCACTTCCGCCGTAGTTTGTCAGCAGCGTGTTACACGGATACAGCGTTTTCTATTGATTGATTTTTGTAAAACAAAAGGAATATGGAAGCAAGTTAGCTTGAGCGTCTGTATCAACCTTGAGATGCACGGAGTGCCCTTCAAACATTCATTTTACAAACCAATCACTCTGACTCAACATCTCTCCTATACGGATGTCTAGAGTTTGAAAGTCATCTTCTGGCTCTTCCTCGTATCTTGAACTTTAGTGCTCCACCTCTTAAACTATGCTTTTTTTTGCCAACAGGCGGCGAAAGGATTCTTTTTTTCGTGAAGATTCCGTAGGTTTTACCGTTTTACCCCAGGCTGGGCATTTTCTTGGCTGGTGGGTGCTGTTGCAAAAGCCGCATCGACGAGTTTGTCTGCGCTTCTCATCATTGTGTTGCTTGCTGGTCGTTTCTTGAGAACAGGGCCCACCTGGACACTAGGGTTTCCCCGAGCGCTGTTTTGCTTGGAACCAAGTTCTGCGGCCTTGCAGAAGTCTATAGTTTTGTTCAAGGTCAGCTCTGTTTCCCGACGCAGGCGTTCCTGTAACTTGGTTTCTGCAGTTTCATACAAGAGCTGGTCCCGAACCATGAAATCTTTTAGGTCGCCGAACTTACACGTCTGAGCCTTGAGCTTGACGTCCCGGAGAAATACTTCAAAAGGTTCTCCTTCCTGCTGACGTCGTGCTCGAAACAAGTAGCGCTCATACGTTTCGTTTTTCTTCGGAGTGCACTACTTTTCGAACTTACACACAACCAGATCATCGTCTTCTTGATCGCCGGGTGCGAGTTGAAACGTGTTGTTGACGTCAATAGCTTCCCGCCCAGCGACGTGCAGGAAAATAGCAGGCTTCTGAGCTTCAGGCCGCATGTTGCTGTTGCTGCAGCAGTTGCCTTGAAGTAGAGCTCAATACGCTGCCGAAATGTTTTCCCATTCTCGGTCGCACTTTCTGGTAGGACGAGATGCTCTGGAGGGGCAGGTGTTCCATAATGCAGCAGATTTCCGCGTTCAGGTGTTCGGCTCAAACACTTCAGACACCATGTTTCAGATATGACACGTCGCCGACGTGGATTAGAACAGCACTGAGAGAATTTTATTGGATCTTCGTCTTTGTCACTTTGAACCCTGGCGCGTGGCAGGGCCGCTGGCGATACAGATGTCACGAAAACTTGGTCATAGAAGTGATGTCACACAGAGGTGCCGCCTGCTGCCGAGAACTGCACAGTGCGCACGCACGTCCTTTCTTTTCTGCTGGCTTGCTCGTCTGCTCACTTCAACGGGGCGCGCTCCTGTCTGTTCGGAACGGCGATAGACGCCGCTCAGACAACCGTGATTGCACGATCCTCCGGCTCGACCGCTAATCTCCATTGTAGTGGACTGAATCGCGGATCGGGAGCCCATCGGTGGTACCACCGGTGGCCATTACTTGACACCAGGTAATACACGGAAGTACATGGGGGAAACACACAAAAAGAGGAATACTGAAGCTTGTACGCGATGCTCGAAGGCGAAGGATTTTATGATGGGTGCGACCATTATATCGGGTGTTTTGAGATTGAATCGGTATTTGTCAAGCTTTCAAACGCAAATTAAAATACCAAACGTGCCAAAGCACCCACGGCTAAGCTGACAAGACTGCTCTCGTAGTGTAGTAAACAAAAGAACTTTCCGTCAGTAGGACTGTCCTCGGGCAAGCCCAGAAGTTGATGGATGTTGACAGAGTTCCATTTTGAGAGCGGCTTTCCAGGAATGAGCAAATTCCGCGTAAGAAAGCCTCCAAGCTTGTCGTCTGGTAAACCCAACTCATCGAAACAGTCACCGACTCCACGGTAACTCTAGGTAACTCTTGTCTCATTGAGCTGTACTACATTTTTCGCCCAGCGGAGTCGCTCTTGACCACAAAACGTGTAATTATAAAAACTGTGAGGGCTGTTAGTTTTAATGTTTGTGCACAGTCTTCCCGAAAAGCAGCCGAAAAGTTTCAAGACCGACAAAGGCTTAGAAACAGAGGAACGGCACTTTTCTCGTTTCTCCCATAAAGTCCCATGAATTAGCCGGCGTCAAGTGATGGCTGCCGGCGGTGCCACTCGACCCCTGCAAGACAGGCCTCGATCCGCGATCCAGCGTACTACAATAGAAGTCAGTGGGCTGGACAGCGGTGGAGCGGCCGATCTCGTGTGCTCTGCGGCACGGAGAGTTCACGCGACTTTCTCGCCCAATTCGGCGAAGTGTTAGAAGCGATCGCACACAATTCCGCCTATGCGTCATAGACTATATTTCTCTATTCGACTCGGACATGGCGGCGCGGGGGGCCGCACATTTGCCTCCACCGGACTCCGAATCACGGACATTCGTTTCTTGTTCATCCGATATCGTCATGCGGCAGGAGCCCGTGGATGTTTCTTCAGCTGCGGCCGTAGTTTTACGGAAATTTATGCAGCATAGTAAAACTATGCACCGACATATTTTGTTCTTGTTTTGTAAAAATAAAACTCTTTCTATGAATAGCAGAAAAAAAAATGAAAGGTTCACAGAGTGTACGTCAATGTTCGAGTGTGGGCTTCCTGTGTTTTCCTTTCTTAAACCGTGCATTGGTGTACACACAGCGTTCCCAGTCAAACACTAAATCCAACACGTTTGGTCAGGAAGATTTTCAGAGTAAAATATGTGGGATAATAAACTAGAAATGGACAAAAACGCTCTATAGACATGAAATTCTCACTGATTTAATAAAACAAACGTGTAAGGTAACACTGTGCGCTCGTCTCTACTATGCCTTAGAGCTCCATTCCCAAACATTTGGATCGACCGGAGTTTGCGACTGATCAAAAGATTCCTGGCCTGCTTCTGACTGAATGGGCATACGGCTTCCCTTTTCGTGGGACAATTGTGATTGATATAGCTCAGGCTCAAACTTCTCGAGGGCTTCTAAAAACTCCCGGTCTGACGGCTCCGGACGGCTCTTTTGCGGCAATTTCGGCTGCTTCTTCTAGGAACCTAGGGGCCTCGTCCTTGGTGGATCGATCATGTGCGCCCTCTTGGCCTTGGGGTATGGGCCTTCGTAAATCATCTTCTTGAGGAAAGATGACTAAATGCGTAATGAAACCACTTTTGTCGCCAATAAACGTTTTTTCATTGATTGAATTCACGGGGTTGGGGACGCCATTACACTTGTGCGAGTTGGAATGGCAGGTAACCCCTGAGAGGGTTACCCTTATGAGGGTAACCCTCGTGAGGTTAACCCTCACAGGAATAACCCTCACGGGGGTTCACCTCATTAGGGTGACCCCCGTAGAGGTTACTCTCGTGAGGAAAGCCCTTGTGAGGGTTACCCTCGTAAGAATAACCCCCGTGAGGGTAACGGAACCCCCCTGAGGGTTACTTCCCTCGTGGGGGTAACCCCCGTGAGGGTTACTTTCGTCAGAATAACCCTCGTGAAGGTTACCCTCACGAGGGTAACCCTCGTGACGTCACCAGTGACGTCATACGTCCCATAATGCAACGGGCGGTTACGCCGACGCCGCTCAACCCGCAAACGGGCGCCTAAGAGCTGCGCTGTAAAAGAACAATTAAAAAGTGCGTAGGGTTTATTCAAGCTGTAATAGCACTCAGATTACGGAAGCGCAGTCTATTACTAATGCACAGTTTGTTACTAATCCAGTACGTGTTCTTCGTTTCATAACTCCGTGCTTCGTTCTTGTTGTCGGTTTTGATTGTTTGATTTGGCATATATTAGGACCCTTTTTGGTGTTTTGTCAAGTTGATTCACTTTGTGTGCTTTATAGCATTGACTATATGCGTAAATACGTGCCCCATAACAGCACTCTGCAACGTCAACACGTATTATACATGTGCATTTGGCTATTTTAGCGCAGTGTTCAAGGCCGTGAATTCCAAAGGAAAGCGCTCTGACATTTATTTTTAGACATCAGCTTGTAAAACGTTTCAAACTTTTTATTCTGTCACAACACTAAGTAAATTTGCTCCTATCATCGTGCACAAGAAAAAAACACATTTGCGTTTTTTCATAGGAATACATTACCGGAAGCGAAATTAGACTGTTTGTTGTCTGCTTCAAAATTCAACAGCACACTAGCGCCACCTGCACCTCTAGCGTTTATTGTAATAACTCTATGCCCCTAAACGTTTATCAAGCTACATACACATTCATCAATTCTTCATAGGGCTGTTGCGAACTTTTGTCGAACCGGATTTTTAGGTCAAACTTTCGGGGTTCAACTGCTACGAACCGGTTCGACGAACCTTCGAACGTTTAACCAGCTTCGACCGGTTCGACTTTATGGACAGTGTGGCCAGACCTTGATACAAGCATGCCTAGGTTTGGAGAATGTTTTTTATGCGAAGGGTCATTTTAATTTTATAAACAGTTCCAATTAAAATAAACTAATTCTAATCACTGAAGAAGTTAATAACTTAATTGTTTGTATTGTATTAATTGAAATAACCAATCAGAGCTGCCCTTAATTCATCCCTTAGGCATCACAATCCAATCCGAAGCCAACTGGCCAGCCTGTCACGCATGCGCATAGCAGTCGAACCTGAGTCTAACATTAGTCGAACTTTTCACAAGAAGTTCGAAAAAGTCGAACCTCGACCGGTTCGCGACACCCCTAATTCTTCATAAATTCCACAAAAAACTCCTTGGAAGGGCGGCCCAACTGGCGTCCCGAGTGTATGAAACCTAGTACAACGTCCGCGTGAGGACAATGTTCGCAGGCCTGCAGCTGCACGCGTTTTCTGAGAAGCGGCACACGCAAGGCACTTGAAGCCAACGTTGGTTAAAACCTTTGTGTATGACGTCGAATGCAGGGGCTCGTGTTCCAGCAGCTTTTCTCGTGTCTAGTGATGCAAAGAATTTTGGCAAAATGCTCGTCACATTCAAATTCACGGGACACAAATACGCAAAAAATTCTCCTGTTACTTGTGTTTTTTTTATCAACCTTTTTTGTTGTTTTTGCCATGACATTTGGTTGGGGTTTCTGCATTTTCAGCAGACTTGTACGTAATTCGTTACAAGTAATGGATTACTTGTAATCGATTACATTTTACTGTAATTTTGTAACGCTTCAATTACTTCCTTTAAGGAGTAACGATCCTTGTAATTGAATTCCTTTTTGCCCGTAATCGATTACAAATTATCCATTACAATTTTTCTCAATATCTTTTTTTTTTGTGGGGGGGGGGGGGGGGGGTAGATGTGCTGGAGTCACTCAGCTCTGGGGCAACGGTTAATTTTTTTTTTTTTTTTTAAACCACTAAGCACGGGACCTTGAGGATTAGTAGGCCACTTCACTGTGCTTCGTTTCCTGGGTACATTTTTTTTGGTACTCCAGAGACTACGTCCGGGTATGAAAAGTTACCTTGTACTGTCTCTTGTGAGTATTGTATTTAAACAGAGCCAACATACCGAATCCCTCAAAAGAGGGATTCGGTATGTTGGCATCACTCGCTCAGCTCTAAGCAAAAACAGTCAAGGCTTTTTTTTTTTTTTTTTGAACAACTGAGCGCGAGAGGCTAAGGATTATGCTACCGTAATAAAAAGTTGAATGAAAACTAACGTGAGAAGTAATCGATTACTGTAGAGTAATTTTTGATAAATTTTTTGAGGCTGTAATTGTAATTGTAATTGGTTACTTTTTACAGTGAAGTAATTGTAATTGTAATCGGTTAATTTTTTCAGTAACGTGTACAAGTCTGATTTTCAGTTTTAAAGTACTTGTTATCGTAATATTCTATTAAGACGACCCCATACTACCTAAATTGGCTATGGGTTTATACTTTTCTTCCAGTAACTTGTAATATGACATGTCCCATAAAAACCGTCGAATGATTAATGTATCTATAGATGGAGGAACAAAAAAGAAAAACAACGAAAGTAAACAAAGGCTACATCTAGAAGAACGCTAGCAAAACGTCGCACAACAGCTTTATTCAGTAAACAGCCATTATGCCGCCAATTTGTGGAAGTTTCTACCTTAATATTTACCTTGGTATAGACCTTTCCAAAAACGAGCTTGTGGCCGGTGCCATTTTGAGCGTTCGTGCGTATGGCGCGTGCCTTGCTCGCTTTCCGAAGCGACGAACACGCACGTGCTGGGCTGTGAAGATCGCACGCTGGACTGTGATTTTGTTAACATTGGAAAGGTCTATACCAATAGGCCATCGTGCGTTCTGCCTAATGGGCGCCGAAACCGAAACCGACACGTCAACCAATATGTCATAAAACTCCACTAAACGCTTCGAAGTACGTTTACTCTCTTATTCACATCCGTCGTCCTACGAAACAGTATTTTCCTTGTATATATGTATAGAGGAAGAGAGAGAGAGGGAGACATACTTTACCCAGAGACCGACTTAGATAAAAATGCCGAAAGAACACGCTCAGTATATTGAAAGGAAGAAGCCTCCTTGGGTAAGTCCATTACCTCTCATAGAAAGGTATGTTTATGCTTCACTCTTAAAAAAAGGCTAGTAGTATTTACTAGGTAAGAGCTAGTAACCGCTTGTCACATATGTTACTACGTACCTAGTAACCTCAGGTAGTAACGGTCAAGCTAGTAATGGTTACTAGGACAAGAAGCTAGTAACTGTTACTAACCTCAAAGTAGAATCCATGTATTTTACTACCTCTAGCTAGTAACTAGCGCAACCTAACGACGGAAGACCGGAAACGCAACCAGTCACGTGATTTCCGGTGGAACAAAAAAGGTGTGGGGTTATGCCACTTACCACCAGGTGGCAGGCGCAACAAAAATTGAAACTGGAAATGAGTAATCCAGGTGGACTAGTCAACGTCCAATTAAATGTACACCAAAAAGGACGCCGATTATTTATAGTTTATTTCAATTCTTCCACATTCGCAAGTAGATACATATCAACATGCACACCCACATTTTTAGCACACAATCGACACAATGCATTCAACACAAACACACGATCACTCTAATCGCTAACTTACGGGCGGGGGCAGTGGGAATCGAACCCATGAGGTTCCCACCGCACGCTTACGAGCTGAAACGCGTTAGCCCACTCGGCCACTTCCTCCCTGCTAACTTCCTTGACTGTCCTTAAGTTTTTTATACTGACCATTTGAGTGCGCAAACTTGTCGTCGTGTATCAGCACGTCAGTTCTTCGCAGTCACTAGGTCAGTTGCGCGACGAGGCAAATCGCATGAAAGCGACGGGAACAAGCGGCCAAGGCGATGAGCGACAGTTCCTAGAAATTAAAAAACCGAGTGACGCGACGGGTGACCGTGAGAAATCGCCGTCGCTCGTCGCTGTCTCCGTCGATAGTCTCGTCGCTCGCTAAATCGATTACATGCGGTTCAGCTTTTAAAACGAATGCGGTCGTCGTCGGCGAGAGAGTGCTTTCTTGCCATCTGCAGCGGCGAACGAAGGCTGTAATTGACGGGAAGTACGACGGCAACTGCACTCTTTTCGCGTGCTGCGCTACAAAAATGCATGCAAAATTAATACCGCGTGCAGCTCGCATCTTAATTTTTGTAATACACTGACGAATGCTCGCGTTCTTGGGGAAGATATAAGCAAATGAAGAAAGACTCGTAGAATGCAAAACAGTTTTTTTTCCATTAGTCCTAAAGCTACATACACAATTTACGACGCACATCAACGGTTGTGACAGTGCACTGTCACGACCGAAGGCAGCTCAATCAGAATCCTTCAACCACCGAGCACACACAAACCGTGAAGAAGTTCTCAGTGTCAAGTAGGAGGAGGCGGAGAAAAGCTTCTTGGCCGACGAAACCCAATCCAGTGACAGCGGCAGCGGCTCGTTAGAAGTATCCTCAGAGCAGTTCAGGTCGCACGCACATGCTCGCCCCGTCGAGCGCACGAACGTTAACTATGCACTCCAGCACGAGAACACGAGAACTGCACACGACACAACACAAAAACGGCAGGTTCACATCGGAGAAATTAGCGTCTTGCGAACTCCGACTGGCCCCAACTTGCTTTTCGTACAATGTTGCCAAGCGTCTCTTGTGAAAGAAAAACATTAGTTTTAAAAAAAATACAAAAATAAAAATATAAAAAAAAAACGAAATGAACTTTTTTATTTGTTTTCGGAAACGTTTTTAGTGTGTGCTACGTGGCTATTCTCATCCCAGTTAAAACCAAAATGAAAATATGAACGCTCACAAACGAACGCAAACGAGAAGGAAGGTAAGTAAGCCGCATGGCCATTGCGTCAACAATGGCCGCTGCGCTCGCTGTAGCGCTGGCTTCCACGTCGTGCTGGTACGGAGGCTGCGATCGTTATAAAGTCACCTCCAACCTTTAAACATGCCCCCTCATAGAATATTTGACGCTATGATTGCGTGTGGATACCTCCCCCAGCGATCGGAAAAAGCAAGTACGTCGCTAACGCTGGCAATGGGGTATGACGCAAGCGCCGCCATCTTCTCCGCGCCTTTGCGGTAGTAAATAGCTAGTAAAAAGGTAGTAACGGTCAGAAAAGGGTAGTAATGGCTGCATTTGCTAACCTTTTACTACCTATCGCGCGTTTGAGGTAGTAAATAGTTAGTGAAAGGCAATAACGGTCAGAAAGGGGTAGTATCTGCTGCACTTACTAGCTGTTTACTATCTTTTTTTTAAGAGTGTTGGTGTTCCTGAATGCCGCCAAAACTGAACCGTTTTCTTTTACGCGACCTTTTTTTTTTGTGGCTTTCCGATAGTTACTCCGTTAAAATTATTAATTTAAAAAGTTATTCGTGTCATTAAATATATATATATATATATATATATATATATATATATATATATATATATATATATATATATATATATATATATATATATATATACAGGGTGTTTTTCTTTAAGCTTAACAGATTTGTTTAAAAAAAGCCGTGAAAATTACACTTATGCCGCTTGTGGAGGTGAGTTATACGGCCAGGGGGACACATTATAGGGGGCTAATCGTAACGATCAGTTGGCTAATTACTTAAAATTTGTTAATTAACTTTTTAATTAATGAAAATAGACAAATGGTTCCAATTAGAAATTTGATCAGCGTCATCGAAAACCCCTAAATCAGTCATTTTCAAAAAGACTTTGAGCGCGTGAGAAGCGTAGTAGTGAACTGAAGTTACCGCTTGTGGAGCAGGTACAAAGCTAGAGGTTGCGATAAGGCGCCCGCGCGATTTTTCCGTCTCTTATCTAGCCCCAGCCTTGTACCTGCTTCACGAGTGGTAACTTTAGTGCACTACTACGCTTCTCACGCGCTCAAAGTCTTTCTGAAAATGACTGAATTAGGGGTTTTCGATGTTGCTGACCAAGTTTCTAATTGGAACCATATGTCTATTTTCATTAATTAAAAAGTTAATTAACAAATTTTAATTAATTAGCCACCTGATCATTACGATTAGCCCCCTATATTGTGTCCCCCTGGCCGTATAACTCAACTCCACAAGCGGCATAAGTGTAACTTTCACGGCTGTTTTTAAACAAATCTGTTAAGCTTAAAAAAAAAACACCCTGTATATATATATATTAAAGCTGCGAGACAATTTTTTTTTTTCTGCCCACATTATATGCTCTGTTTTGCATAAAGTCCGGCCGCAGCCGACTCTACCATCCGGTGCAGCCAATCAAGCGGCGAAAAAACTGCATCGTCACGGGGCTCTTCCTCATTGCACATTTTAAAGCAGTGACAAAACCAATCACGCACGGCGAATGCGGCGTTTTTCTCTGCGTGATTGGTTTCTCAGGGAATAGAAGACGCTGGACGATGCGCGCCATCACAATGCCCTTCTGGCGAAGAGTGATTGGCTCTATCGAATGGTAAGGTTGGCTCCGGTTCACATTAATGTCAAATTGAGTAGGGTATATACGTGTAATCTTCGAAAAGTGCGTTTAACGTGTCCTCCTGCAGCGTGCGCAGAAGGCCAATCACCACGAGCTGCCACTGGGTACAGACCTGGAAACTGAGCATAAAGTTATCGATGCTCGATGCCTCAGCTCTCTGAAGTCTTCGCTCGTTTCAGGCTGAACTGCACTTTCCGGGCTGCGAACCGACGTCGAGTACCGCGATTCTACAGAAATTTACTTCAGGTATACAAAAAGAAGAAAAAGTGAAAGACGTTTACAATTCCCTGTAATGCCGAATTAGAGCGCAGCTTTTGAGGAGGAGGAGGGGAGAATACAGAGAAGGGGGTATGCCCCTCCTCCTCCGTACACTCTCCTCCTGTCCCCCTCCTCCCCTCACCTCTTCTCCTCCTCCCTCCTCCTCCTCCTCTCTCTCTCCCCTCCTCCATCCTTCTCATCCTCCTCCTTCCTTCCTCCTCCTCCCCCTCCTCCTCCTCTCCCTCCATTCTCCCTCGTGACGTCACTCGTGACCCTCGTGACGTCACTCGTGAAAACCTCGTGACCTTCACGAGTGAAGGTCACGTGAAGGTCATGACGTTCCTGTGAAGGGAGGGACCTTCGTCGTGACCTTGTGACGTCACGTGTGACGTCATAATGGGAAACGTTCCATAATGCAACGCGCGTCGGTTACGCCGACGCCAACGGCAACGGCGCTCAAGCCGGATATTGGCGCCTAAGAGCTGCGCTCTAATATACATGGCTTGCACGTGACGTCATCGCTTCGTTCTATTGGTCAATTCGAGAGATTCCTACTTGTTCTTGAAAAAACAAGCAAATTCGATAGCACGAAATGCATGCTGCAGAAGGCACGGGCTCATCAGCGAGGCCATCACAATGACCACCGATGTGACGTCGCTGCGAATCACGTATAATTAGCGTGATTGCTACTCGGTCACTATCAAATTGGATTAAGTATAGCTATCGCTTAACGACACTTTATCATCTTGAAAATGTTAGTGCATGATATCTCACGCATTAATTTCTTTTGATCACCTACAAAAAGAAATAGAGCTGTAACTGCATTGAATGTTGGGTTTGCCGAGAATTAAACGAGCTCGTGTCTTGACGCAGTGCTATACAAGACTAATGTTTCGAATGGTTTATTGATCTTTGTACGGCAAAAATGTGTAAAGTTTATCAAACCATATTCACGCAATACTTATTTTTTCTTTTTGCAGGAACTTCAAATACCACATTAAAAAAGCGGTTCTATGCAAAGTGGCGCCATCTATAGTCGGTGACAGGTGAACAACGAAGTGGAAGCTCCTCCCATCCCTTTCCACTTCAGGGGAGCGAACGGTGGAGAGGAGGTCACCTCCTCTCCAGCGTTCGCTCTACTAAAGTGGAAAGACGAGGGAGGAGCTTCCACTTCGTTCTTGACCTGTCACCGACTGTTGTAACTATTTTAGATAAAAAAGTGGTAACCATTAGTTTATTTCCGAACGCTTCGCAGGTTTATCAATAAATAAACCTCTCGAACCAGTTAAAGTTTTAAGGTTCTTTATTTGTTTAATAATTACATCGTAGCACCTATGTAATACTTCCTTTAGCATTTTAGTGGCACAAAAAAAAAAAAAAACAAGACGCGCATTTTTCCTATGTTTGAAACTTGAAATTCTACGCGGTGCAGACTATCTACAAGAGAAGGATTTGTTTTTCCAGAACGTTCACTATGATGAGACGTTGCGGATCTCGTAAAGGGAAGGGTGCGTTAATAAATATTTCTGTGTGATACCAGCTTTTCTGTGAACTAATAAAGGACGCATTCCACAAGGTGTGTTGTTTACGATAACTTTTGACGTGCGGACTATTCACCAGTTGCGCACTATAGTCCGGAAAATACGCTAGTTCTGCTGTTCCGTTTTCCCAATCCTATTTTCAACAATTACTGAACTTTACCAACAATGACATAACTAAAGTTTATGGCTGCCGATAATTCGAGGCATTACGACTTTAAAAATTCATTCATTGTTGCAGAGAGGTTTGCACCTTCACTGATTTGACTTATTGTTCAATATTTATTTCTTGAAATATTAAGGGTCTGTGACTAAGTTTTGAGCAAATAGAACAGCGACGATTTCTTCAGCCATCACTCAAGGTCATAAACTGAGTTATTATGGCCAATGCTTCGCAAGTTCTCAGAGCGATATTTAACCAGGTGAGTAACAAAATATTTTTTTTATTATTTATAATGTTCCCCGTCGCAAACCCTTGGCGATTTCGGTCACATAAAAAAAGTATATATGGACAAGCAGCGGTATTTTGAGATAGCGGTTGGTCGCTGAGATGTTTGATTAGGTTTTTATCGTTAATTGCCGCTCTGGACGTAAAGTACACTAAAAACCAAAAAGCAAAGAGTTATGGAGAAATCTAAGGAAATTGAAAATGGCCAAGCAATTAAAACAATTTTTGGCAAACCAAAAGGATTCTGTTTTTTAGGGAGCGCGTTGGTACTGCATACAATTTTTTACTGAAGAGTTACACACTAAGGGCAGAACACAGACAGCACATCTTTCGGAAGATGTGCTGTCTGTGTTCTCTCCTTCATGTGTAACTCTTTCGCAAAAATTGTATTCAAAAGGATTCCTTGGGCGGTTGGATTCAGCACCCAAGATGTCCGAGTGGAGCTTTCGCCTCTGCAGTTTGAACTTCTTTTCCTTCATCTAAATTTGTGTAAAACACTTGGAGGATAACTCAGAGACACGTATAGGGAGTATTCACTGGCGGCCATAGCTGTGTGCGCGAATGCTGAGCGCGTGCTGACGGCGAGCTTCCATAGTTCTTTTGCAACGTGCATTCCGCACCATCAAGATTGCCGGTCTGAGCAACCTATTAATGTGAGCTCGTTCTGAGCATGCGCTCTAAACAGCACCCACAAATATGGCGTCCAGTGAATACCCCCTATTAGCCCCGTGCGCGACCGAAAGCGTCGCTGTGGTCGGCCTTCCACGATTGGCCGAACGCTGACTATGACGTCGGAAAGCGGATTTTCATCGACGGAAATAAGAGGAATGAAAGAACTTTAATTTTGACGGTGTTGGCAGTGTTCCCTTGAGAGCGCAATGATTTCAAGCTTCCACCATGCTAATAACAAACACCATCGAACTTGTTGTTTGCAAGGTAATGACGTCACAAGGGGGAACCACAGGAGGGCGCCACCAAAACTTCTCGCCGCTAATACTCAGCTTGTTCAAAAATAAGAACATCGAGCAAAATATTTCTCACAAGAAGCAATGGCTTGCAGTGACTTCGCTTGGTCAGACATAATGAGAGAAAGGGTGCGTGAGAGGGTAGCTTCCGCTGCGTAAACAAGGCGCCTCTGGCCACCAGAAAGAAGGGCGGGCTGATGTAACGTACAGGCCATGTCTGCACATTACACCAAGGTAGTAATACCATAGGCATTAGGCACTAGCCCGAGCCTCCATCTGTTCAAGCGGCGATATTTCTTCGAGGATAAATCCCAATTTTGCGATAGCAATTTGCGTGAGATATCTACTCTACGTTAATGTTTTCGTGGCTCGTGTATCGCATACACCCAGTGTTGTGCGTTTCGTAATGGAAGTGCCTGCCCTTGTCGCGTTTTACGCCAATCATCAGTTTCTTGCCCTTAACCGGATCTCCTTGAAAGTAAGCGCAGATACCGTGAAATAAAATACAAGGATGCTGAGTTCACCAGAATCAAGCCCACCTGAAGTGTTTTCATGTTTATGACATTATTCATTGACCTGGCAATATCGTCGTTGCGGCACAACATGAGTATTGTAGGAGCGCGAGCGTGCAATCAGCTTTAGAAGGCTCCGTTATGACATTACTGGTGGCCTACCCACGCTTTCTAGGGCACGCTATCGGTCATGCAAATAACATCCCACGAACACCTGCCATTTCGAAACGGCGCATTCTGGAGCACCGTGAGCGCGTGCGATTTTTGCGCGCATTTCGTTCCTACTCACAGTGGTTCAACCGAGGTTTTTGGATTGATTTGAAAAAACATAAATTGTTACCTTGTTTTTATTATTATCATTCACTAATGTTAGCCTACAATGATCTGACACGAAGCACCGAAGAGGTATCTTACATGTAGTGTTGGAGCAGCGGCGAGAACAGGAATGGTTCAATCAAGCACTTTCGCCATACGAATGGCGTCCAAAAGTGACCAGCCTCTGCGCCCACCTGTAGTTTTGAAACGTCGGCACAAAATGGCGCAAAAGCTTGGAAGGATGTACTTTTTTAAGAAATAATTCAAGATAAAATGAACAACGCGATTAGCATGTGCGTTGCTCTCGGTATCTTGTGATTATGTTAAAATATTTTTAAAGGTTTTTACACTATAGTCATGGTTATGTTATACGTATTTCTTCACAGTAGTTGCTAAATTACATTAACTGAATAAACGCTTCGTTCGCAAACATAGCCGAATATTTTATCATCTAGCTAGTTCACTTGTTTGCCTTGTGTAAACTCCGATCTATCACTCGTCGTCTTGTGTAATGTCTTGTGGGCTATCAATGCCTACAGTATAAATTATTTTTTTCCCGAATATTTGAAATCTTTGTGTAGCTGTCGAGCAACAATTTTGAATAGTTAAACTTAGAATTCACTCAAAAGTTTGAAGGTTCGCGAAACGTTCAAACATCAAGATTAAAGTCCGGAAAATTTTCGCCACATCCCTAGATGTAAGTTGTAACATAAGTGGAAGTGTGTCAAGGAAGTGAGGACTCCCAAAACAGTTATCTTGGGCAGCGTTATAAGTGCAGGTTGTTTGAGCGCCTGAAATGTCATATTCAGTCTCCATACATAGTTTGCGTTCACTGCGTGCAGCCCATTTGTTTTCTATGTTTGGCGTGTGCCGCAGAGTAATGTTTCATAAGAACACTCTCTAAGAGATCTGTATCATATACTTTCCCGCAAATCACTTGGGACAGCCAATCACAGCGCAAACTACTTTTTTAGTCCTAAACATTTCTTCGACCCGGTTACTCTCTGCGCACCTCAGTAGACTGCAGCGACTGACTCTCCAATTGTGTTTTCCGGGAACGTAGACGCTCAAAAGTTTTTGAGTGTAGCGCCATGTTATGAGAGAGTGGCTTTCTTTGTGCTCAGGCGAGAAATTACCTGAAACAGGCTGAATGCGACAGTCTTCCAGGGGTCTTGGCCTAAATGGCAGGACCACGCGGGACGGGAGGACCGGGAAATCGCCGCCTGCTGCGATTGGCCGACTCCGCACCGCTGACCCATCGCTGCAAGCGGCGATGTCCAGGTCCCTCGGCCTCACTTGGCCCCTCCGTGTAGATTATGGCTCCACGACGTTCCACCGGTTCACAAAATGAAGGCATGAGTGCAAAACGAGTGCCAAATATCTAAGCAGAGTGCGGGAAAAAACGAGTATAAAAACAATAAATCATAAACTAGATTGAATTATTCGTACACCAGAAGGAAACCGAGTTGCTTATTTCGTGTTGACTTTACAGTGGCTACCATACCAGGTTGCTGTCCAAACTAACAACTCGATCGACATCAGTGGCCCGAGTGCATCCATTTTCAAAACAATTTTGAAGAGTATGAACACGACGTTAGTACATCTTCATTAGTCAAACAAACAAACTATCAAGAAAACAATCAGAACAAACTAAATAGTTACCATCTAATGTGTCTTTGAAGAGTCTATGACGTAGTAGTCTGTGCGGTTCCAAATGAGCCTTCGATTATGCGAATCGCTAAAACCCAAGAGTTACATAAAACGCCTTTCTTGACCTCATAACAATGGCCATAATGAAGTCATATTCAGGTGTTGAATTTAACGGTTGCAAATGAAATAGATTAAAACAAATGTGTTAATGCATTTTAAGCATTTTTTTATCTTATTACGTCGAAACTAGTTTGAATAATCGTTGAAATGAAGACAATTGCAGTAACCTTCAAGGCACAAACGTGTACCTCAAGGCTTCTGAACATTCCTGCGACAAAATAAATTGTACCAACGTATGTACTCTCGCGGACAATATAAGATGAAACAGAGCTTCATGCTTCTTTGGAGTACCTGCCAGCTTTCGATAGAGCTGTCGTCCGAACTAAGAATGGAATTGGGGAATAATATTTCGAACTGCCTGACAAATTGACAAACAATAGAGCTTGTGGAGAGAGCAGACGTAGAACAAGTACGGATTGAGTATTTCAGCTCATATTGTCCGCGAGGGTACATATGTGTTTGTTTGCTGCGCAAAAACATATTCACGAAACAATTACTTGCGTGATTGTTCAGAGGCAGTATCCTAAGTTGGCATTATTTGTGCTTACGAGGATGTCAATGTGTTCCATTTTTCTTTTATATAGACCCCTTTCGAAAGTCACGTGACAATTAAAAAAAATTCTGATCCACTGCACAATGGTGGAATAGCCGACCCAGCGGAAGGCGCAAGTAGCGCGAGCGGGTAGCTCCGAGCTGTGCTCCCGCTGCACGAGGGTTCGTGCGGCCCGGTCGCAATCGAACACAAGAAGCTCGCCCTTGTATCCACCATTGTGCAGGGATTCTACACCTACCAATAGAGGGCACAATTTCGAAAGGGGTCTATTAGAACGCAGGCTTCCACTGACGGCTTTAGTTTCGGAGTCTGGTTAAATAGAGCGCTGAGGGAATCTGTAATTTGCGCGTGTCTTGACAAGAGACCCCCTTGCCATCTAAATATATAACTCAAATTATTTCCCGCCATTTTCTTGCCTAATGTGGTTTCTTCCCTACTTATAAAAATATCGCACGACCTAGACACTCTGTCAGATGTAATTAGGATGCTAGAGCACTTGATAGGGGCTTTTAAGGAGCAGCACTCGTCATAAGAATAATACGAAATATGACACTTGGCGAAGGAACTGTGAATATATAAAGTAGGCACTTATTTTACTTTTAGAGCCCAGCTCTTGGGCGCCCATTTCCGGCTTGAGCGGCGTCGGCGTCGCCGTAACCGCGCGTTGCATTAATTATCGGAAACGTCCCATAATGCAACGCGCGGGTCTCACTCGTAACCCGCACCTTGCATTATGGGACATTTCCGATATGACGTCACAGGTGACGTCATGAGTGTCACGAGGGTCACGAGTGACGTCAAGAGGGTCCCGCGCGTTGCTTTATGGCAAACGTCCAATGATGCATCGCGTGGGTCACTCGTGACCCGCGCGTTTTTGCATGGGACGTTTCCCATAATGACGTCACAAGGGTCACGAGTGGCGTCAAGAGGGTCACAAGTGACGTCACGAGGGTCACAAGTGACTTCACGACGGTCACGAGAGTTACGAGGGACGTCACGAGTGACGTCACCAAAGACACTCTTGAAGGTCATAAAGAAGGTCACGACCTTCACAGTGAAGGTCACGAGAAGGTCACGACCTTCACCTGGCCTTCACTCGTGAGTCACGAAAGTCACTAGGGTCACGAGTGACGTCCCGAAGGGGGAGTGAGGGAGGAGGAGGAGGAGGAGGGGAGGATAATTAGAGGACGAGGAGGATGGAGAAGGGGAAGAGAGAGGAGAAGAGGGGGGAGGGGAGAGAAGGAGGAGGAGGAGAGGGTACGGAAGAAGAAGGGCATACTCTCCCTTCCTCCTTTTCAAGAGCTGCGCTATAATTCGGCAATACAGGGAGTTGTAAACGTCTTTCATTTTTTTATCCATGCACATCTTGGGGAAATTGTACCTCTTTTTTCTAAAATACCCCCGCCACCCCCCCCCCCCCCCCTTCTTTCCTTCCACCTACAATAGTAAGTGACAGCTTAAGGACCCAGTAGATGCTCCGCCTCGGGTACGAGGTTTCTGCCTTTGATAAAACTTCGTCGCGCAAAGCAAAGCACGGCGGTGGACCTTCTACTGGGTCCTTATCCTGACACTAACAATACATTATTTTACTGCTACGCAGTTCCTACCTTACTATGCAGTCTCCATTCCTACACAGTGGAAAGGAAAGGAGGTGTTTGCGCACCGCCTATTTCCCCTTCCCCTTCGGTTTGCCGTTATGCCATTGGTGGCGCACGCTATGACGTCAAACCAGTGTCGGACAAGACACTCGACAGTTATTTAAGAAAAGTTACAAAATGCCGGCTTCACAAGGTATTTAGAGTGCTACTCAAGTTACTTTCACTGGAGAGGACCTTGAGTCTAGAGTAGAAATACTTAGAAATGCATTTAAACTACTATCGAAGAAACTTTCACAGTGCGCAATTTGTATCGACTTCAGCGACGCCAGGATGCTTTAATTGCAATCAACAGAAGCAAACAGCATTTACTATAGGTACATCTGGAACATAAACACTGAACTTAATTTCTCGGGGTTATGCCGAAAAATCAGTGAGTCGTTCGAGGGTTTATGAGTGGTATTTCTGCTTTACGAATTACAAAAAAATCACCGGAACACGAATGCTGCTTTCACACTGGCGTTTGAATCGCAACCGCTAAGCGGATATCGGCTCGTTTTCTTCATCAAATGCGCGTGAAAGTGAACTGAATCTTTAAGCGGTCGCATTCTAAACCACCTCGCGAATACGGTTCAACCACCAGTGTGAATGAGCCCGAACAGAGGTGCATTAGAATGAGCCCCAAAAAAGGTATACTTGCATGGTAGCAACATTAGCGTCCTCAGAATTTTGGCACACCTCCCTACATTACTTTCACTGGGCATATTTGCTTTGATTTGTCGCTTCTCATTACACAACTGCTCTCGAATATAAGTTTGTGTCTGAAAAACTGCGTCGCTAAAACTCGCCCACAGAAAAAGCTCTAAAGTTACATTTTTATAATATGCATTAGGTTAGACAAGTCAAAGTAACGTGGAAAGTAACTCGTTACTTTTGAGGTAACTCATGCGTTCCTTTTGAGAAGCGGTAACGAGTAACGTATTTAGTTACTTTTTGAGCGAGTAACGAGTAACGAAGCTTGTGACAGATTACGGAGCTCTATGCGGGTGCTCAGGGGGGCCGAAACGGTCTACTGAAACTCCCCAATGTGCGAAAGGAAACGGTGCGATCGATGCTGCATAGCATTTTTTTTTTGTGGACATTAAAAAAAAGTATTTGTCTTCACTTCGCACTGCACCTTTTAGCACGAAAGTTCCTCTTTGGTTATGATGTCTTTACTGTCTTCGAAAAAAAGAAAGATATAGTTATTTAAATTACCGAATTACAAAAACGTCGATATTGCATAATTGCTTTCAGTACTTGCATCGATTTTTGCTCGCATAGTGAGTAAGATCAGTTCAAAACATACCCGAAACGAAAAGGTGGTATGGGTATGGGTTATATTATTGGTAATGTGTGTAGGAAAGGCTCCAACAGCAAGAAGCTTGTGATTGTTGAAAATTACTCGAGACATACGTGATGCGACTAGTGCGTACGTTGGAAAAGAGGCACCGACAAACGAAGCATAACGTCCAACGCCTCCAATCCTCACGCAGGATGGTACTGCGTTTAACAAAGTAACTTAGGTCAGTGGCGTACGCAGGGGGGGGGGGGATGGGGGGGGCGAAGGGGCCGCGGCCCCCCCCCCCCCCCCAAATTTCGGAGCCGGGGGGGGGGGGGGGGGAGTGGCGAGGCCACTGACTCTCGGGTTTATAAATATCAATGCGGTGTTGTGCATTTGTTTTTTAAACAGCGGAGCCAACTTCATGGGGAAGTTGTAAAAAAAAGGAAATAAGAAAGGAGGGGAATGCAATATGCCATTTATGACATAGTAAAAATTAAAAAAAAAATGAGTCGTTTTAACGTCTTTCATGTAGTATGACTGAGGAATAGTGAATTAACGAATGGATTGATTGATTAGTACATTAAAGGGTGGCGATCAGTCGGATTATTTTGCTATTGAACCCCCCATCTCCAATCAAGGTTCAACGCTTTATGAAAGCCATGCATTCTGCGATATAACAAAAATATGTAGGACCAAAGGTTCTACAAACCACAGCACTAAGATTACGGAAGCATCCGACTTAATATTTAACGCTTTGCTGAATTTCCACGCGTGTGAAACGATACAACACAACCTTTAGTAAGAGGAAACAACAACAAAAACATCAAACATTTAATAAGAAGGGTCCAGCTTGTGGGGACCCCACAGATCGAGATAAACGTAACCAAGGACTGAGGGTTGCGCGATTGGGCGTGTAAGCCGCGGCCTCCGCAATCTGCTTTTTGTGTAAGTGTGTGTTGTTGCTTTTGCGTTTGGAGAAGCCGGCACTGCGGGATTCACGCACGCACACACACACACACACATACACACACACACACACACACACACACACACACACACACACACACACACACACACACACCCACACACACACACACACACACACACATATATATATATATATATATATATATATATACTATAATCGGCCGCATATCTTTTTTGTTAAATATATTGTGAGGTAGGCCACGCTGCGTAGCGTTACTCAGAAAGAAAATATATTTGTTTACTTCTACTTTTATTGCTTTGCGAATCCCTCTGGCGGAGTCGCCAGGGCTGGTTTGTCGTCGCCACTCCGTGGCGACGACGAACCGTAAGACGGGGGACACGGGGGCCACGGAGTAGCCCCCCCGCTCTGGGTGCGTACCATCCGCTGTGCCTCGCTCGAGCGCAGCGCGGCCCCTCGATTTTTGTAGCCTTATTTTTTAAAGTGAGAAGAAGCGTCGGCTACTGTTCTTGCACCCCGACGAGGGGGTTTTCCTGAAAGCGGTGTCCGGCTGACGGTCGACAGTTAGGGCGATGGTTTTGGAGTTTTCGGGGGTATATGCACATGTCCTTTCTTAATTGGATTTTGTATTATATATGTTTGTTTTGTACCGCGTGGCTCCCATTGATCTAAAAAGAGCGATATCTGATTGGCTCCTCTGGTGGCGGGAAAGCTCTTAACAAAGTGAATATAGGCGCCTAAAGGCGCGGGATTTGCGGTTCAAGGTTCGAGTACGGAAGTTGTCATCGGCAGTTTGAGAACCGCGCGAGATGGGGGCGCGAGTGTGCGACCTGCTGCCTCAGGACGAGAGACAAGTGCGATATGTGAGTGTACAAACCATTTTTCATCGTTCCTTTGTTGCGTTGTGTGACTTGCTAGACTTTCTTTTGTGAACAGGACTTCGGAAACCTTAGAAATTGACACCAACGAACAAATCAGGAGAGATTTTTTTTGGTTAGATTAGGTTAAGATGAGGAGTAATTTATGGTGGAGCTGCCTTCCTGTATTTATCGTCTATCCATCAAGGTGTTCCGCGTTTCTACTCATGCATCATTGCTTTATCAACCCCGATGATTGGAGGTTTCGTGCATTGGAGTCGTGCTTTATGAAATATTTGTTTTTATGATTCTTGTTTTCTGCTAACTCTCGTGCCTTCTGTTGATGTGACTTGTAAAAAAAAAAGTAAAGTGCAAATGCCTTCCTGGTGAGGAATTTCCGAGGCACCATTTTTATGTATCATAATCACTCCAAAACCAATATGACAACTTTATTTTAATTTTTTATTAGAAGAATGCATTGTTATTAGAAAAAAAAAAATGAAAATGCTTTTATTTGCTCTTGAACTTTCTTTTCTTTTTTTTTATCTCGACCCCCTTTACCCTTTACCCCCTTATCTTGTCCGACGTTGGTCCGACCCCCCCTGAAATGAAATGCTGCGTACGCCACTGACTTAGGTGGTATATCAGTAAGTGGCCGTAAATAAATGACCAAGTCTAAAAAACTGTAAAGTGCGGAAAAATATATTTTTAGCTAAAATAGTGCTTATTACGTTTAGAAAAAACTAAACGAAAAACTCGTGATTTTGATTTCCCATGCACCGAAATGTCCGTGCACCGAAAAGTCCGTGCACCGAAAAGTCCGTGCACCGAAATGTCCGCGCACCGAAAAGTCCCACACAAAAAAGTCCGTGCACCGAAAAGTCTATGCACCGAAACGTCCGTGCCCCGAAACGTCCGTGCACTGAAACGTCCGCACCGAAACGTCCTACACCGAAAAGTCCTAGACCCCTTTCTTAGCGGTTTAACTTTTAGGAAGTGCTACTTTCATGCGTGTGTACTCGTTGTTTTGAGCTGCAGGGCATTTTAAAGTGGAAATCAAGAAGAAAATAAAACAGCATGATCCCCTCAGCTTTTCTAGACCAGATTAGCAGCACCCTCTGGCAACAATGTGCCTTTGGCGGTTCCATCCACTGTCTGGCGTGAGAGATGGAGCTTGCGTACTCTCTCGGGAGCTGAAACAAAATATCTTACGACACAAACCAAATGTTCTAAAAAAAAAAAAAAAAAGCTTTATTTAAACGATTTATGTATGAGTTGTTGAGTCAGGCCAGGATTCCAGATCAAAATATTCAACGAACAAACAAAACGTAATTTCCAACGAGTTAGAACGTCCAATAATGGACATTTTGACTCGAAGGACATTTCGAATCGCTATGGCTAGAGTGTCCCCCAGGTCACGTGACCTATACTTCGATCACGGTATTCTACGAAAGCACTGGATGTCCTCGTCCCCTCGTCGTCAAGGACGTCACCTTCTCCCTGGCCTAGCTAGCGTTAGCGTCGCCCATGCTGCCGAAAGGCTAAAAATAGCCATCCCCGGGATAAAACAACAAACAAACAAACAGCGTGCGGATTACAGCCCCTCAAATATGGTGATCGAGCATGCGCAGAAGCTTACTGAAAAAAGGAGGATTCCAAGCGCTACAACAAATGTAACAGATAAAAAAAAACAAGAAAAAAAAAACAGATTCGAAGATTGCGGGAGCGGAGTCCTGAATCCTTTTTCTCGGAAGTGTCGCCGCATCCTGTTTTCTTTTTTTTCTTCTTCTTGGGTACTAGTTTTTTTTTTATTCGGCTCACTCGATGAGTGCGGCGAAGGGGTCTAGGAGAACTGGCCATAAGCCCGGTCGTCACAGGCCAACTGGTCATAGGTGAACTCGTCAAGGACGCCAACTCGTCACACCGGAATAATCGTCACAAGGAACACTCGTGTCACGCCTTGGAGTTTCCCTGTAGGACTACGAATTTACTTCTGTTTATTCCTGTTAATTAACTCAACGTGTTGACAGCTGTGATCAAAAAATGACGCTGAAATTGAAGTAACCATAACTAGATACCACGACACGGTTTAGAAAGAACAAATGACAAATGCGATTTTATTGAGCTTGCACTGGCCATTAGAGCATGGAACTCAAGACCAGATACTCCTAGCAATATTTCGAAGCGTGGAGAGAGGAGATCCGGTGAAGTGCTCCTCCAGCCTACAATTTACCTTTCTATTCTTGGAAATATGTATTATGAAATTTATTGACTAGCCAAGTCGAAGGTGTATTCACTACCTTAGGGCACCAAAGACGTTTCACGTGAAACCGTTGCCACTATACCGTGTACAGCCTACCCCCGTTTTTTTTCTTCAGATATATATAATCTTTTTATTTGTAAATACTGTTGCAACACGTCGTTGACAGCAAAATAAAAGAAATGCAGCCCCTACCGATCTCTCTGCGCTTTTTGTTTTTTGCTAATCCGATAATCTGCGAGCCACAGACATAAAGGATTCGCTAACATCCGTCATGAGCGCCAACAGGAGAGCGATAGCTCTGCCTGTTCCACAGATTCCTTTTGCGGTATAACTCTGTACGTTTGTCCTGGAGGAAGATAAAAAGTTAGGCTCTGCGACCCCCTCCTAAGCTAGCAAGAACAAAAATAGTGGCCAGACATTGGAAAAGCGTATGTCACAGAACTTGGTTTGTGAAATGGCGTTATTTTTTCAAGCGAGAAATCACCTGCTCACAACTGGGACAACGAAATCGTCACTATTTAATGCGTCAGGTGTATTTGCGCTCATGAAGAAAAATCTGAACGCTTCATTCTCCCAACGGCCTATGTCGAATAACAAATCCTTTTTTGAACATGTATGCACAAATAACTCATTTATTGCTACACTTGTATATACAAGTGAATTAAACGAAGTCAAACTGCATTTGTGATTAGATCTTGATGTCTATACCAACTATATTCATATTTTTTTAGGGCTTCATTTAACCATAACTTCAACAATAGTTAATGTAACCGTATTTTTTCACGAGTTTGAGATCTTGCGAATTTGACAAAACACTGGATCCAAAAATAAATAGCTGGAATAGAATTTAGCAATGGGCTATAGTAAGCAGTGTATTTTCTCACAATCGGTCGAACTATTCGCATGATCATGACTGCGCCATATAAAATGGCGGAAATTTGGTGCCCACTACAGTTGGGTTGTTTGAAGGACTTGTAAATTTGGAAAAGCAGTAGGCTTTTTTATTATTGTGACAGCATAATGTTGACAAAAAACAGCATAATACTTTTATACAAAGAAAAGACAAGACGTTTACAGAGCATGTGAAAAGACAGCTTTTACAGAAAACACAAGACTCCACGCCTTCGAGTCTTGAGCATATCCACCTTCCTAGTTCTGGAGTACAGCCAGTGTCCAACCTAAGGAAAATAACAGCATATATAAACTTCTCAACGAATTTTTTAATAACAGAAATGCAGAGAAACTGAGAGCAGCTGAACTCGACGTTATGCGAGTAAAAAAACAGAAAAAGATAGCTAAATTACCTTTTCCTCTTTCACCACGAAATCATAAAGGATGCTTGGTGACCTCCGCTCCGCATTTCTCAGCTGGCTATAAGAAAACAAGACACTAATGGTTTACCCCCCTGTCAGCCTCAAGTTTCTGTAAAGCCATAGGCTCATTATCGTTGCCATACTGTGTTGCAACCGAACAGAACTCTGTAGAGAAGACCCACAACGGTGTTTGAACAGCTCGTAGTTGGCATCGACTTGCAAATATTTCCAAAAGACGAAGCAGTGAGTCGTTTTTTCCTCTCAACTTTCCACCTTGGGCATGCGGATTGTCCACATGTTGCTCGTTCAAGCTCCGACCTACCGTCTTCTGACAGACGAAGCGACTCCGAAAATTCCTGGCAACTACGCTGGAATTTTTCTGGTTCCATATCTGGCTGCTGTGCTTGAGGACCGTAATCTGCATCAGGTCCAGGACGCACACAAGGTGTCATGTCTAACGAGCGTCTTGCACGGGGTTGCTGCAAAGACCTGCGCTTCTTTGAGGCAGCTCGCCGTGAAGCAAATGCCCTCTGGTACACTTTTTGTGTACTTTCCAGGACTTTTTTTGCACAGTGACTTGTGAACTGCTCGGTGGTACTTCCCTAGTGAATTGAAAGCGACAGCAGCGCCAAGACAGCGCATTTGGTATGACCCTCTCAATTAAAAGTTGACCCGCTTCCCACCAACAAACTTTGCTACGAGAGAGTTGACGTGCTCTGCTGCGTTGTTGTCAACATCTAAAATCAAACTGCTGACATTGTTGACGAGACGATTTGCTGCAACTGCAATCTCATCGTACAAGCCGCATTTCATCAACTCAGGTACATGGTTGACCTCTCCAGGCTTTGGGCCCTTGCAAAAGTATGGGGCACAATAGTCATGCTGACCGAACACGTGATTTGGTCCATTTCTAACGTCTTTTGCCAAGTTCTCAGTTCTGGCACGCCAAAAAAAAGTTCTTTTCTGCTGCTCTTGCCTTGATGGCTGTGTATACGCCAAACCTCAAACGAACGGAACTTTGCAGAACGATGTTCTTCAATGCTCGTGGAATTGGTACGGACCTCTTTCTTTGAGCTATGTCCCTGAGGTGTCCACTATAGTTTCGGGGGATATGATTCCTGCACTCAATCTTTTGGACCATCTGATTACCATATGGAGCTGCTTCCAAGACCGCTCTGTAGGTGCTCGAGTCACCATCTGCGATAAGGCGATTGTACTTCAAGCCATGCATTTCCTCGCTACGATGGAAACCCTCAACAATGATGTCCTTCTCCATAGTCGTGGAGCTTCCTTGACAGTTTTTGAAGCACCTGTGTGCTGCAGTTGTCTCTCCAGGTTTCGTCCTTGCACACATTATGCAGAACTTGTTCCTGACACCAAGGAAGAGGACCCTCTAGGTGTGATGACCAACAATAGCTGCCTGTAAAAGAAAAAAACTGCAATGAGTAAATGCTTATTTAAATATAATTTCTGATACTCCTAATGTTGCAGACAAATCCGAGCACCCATAAAACTGACTCGGTTTAAAAAGCAAGTAACGAAATAGAACAAAACAAACAAAGTAATGGAATTATTCAGCATGTCTCCTCTAAAATTTGTAGCTGGTTGTGAAAGGTGACTAGAGAAGTTGTTAAAGGAAGAAAAATATGATACTTTTCCTCGCCTGATAGAAATGTTTGAATGTAGCAGCAAGGAAATACAATAGGGTGTGACTGGCGTGTGTGGCACATCTATCGCTGCTGGCTTACGATGTAGAAATAAAGTGTATCTCACCTAGCATGCACCAATTAAAAAATAAATAAAAACAAAGCAACTAGGAGCCGTAGTGTGAATTGGAAAAAAGGTGGAGAGCCCTGAGAGTCACCGCATTATGGAATTTAGAACAGGGTGTGCTTTGCGTAATTCTGTATTTCGAATAATAAAGAAAGTCAGCTAAATTTAAAAAAAAAAAAAGTGATGTCGAGGTCATATGGTACTTCTTTCAATTTCACAAGCTTTCTTGTTTACTTTGAAGAAACAAACTGCGCAAAGAACATATTGCCATAGTCATAGAGTTATCATATGTATGCTAGAGCTTCCACTGACGCTAGTGTGACGACACCAATTGAAGCAGACGGAAAACAGTATAAAATTGACTTCCGGTAATGCACTTGCTATGGGAAAACGTGGATGCATTTCGTTTCGACGCTCAATTATAAGAGTAAATATTACGAGATGTTGTAACGTAATAAATTGTTTGGGACATTTCCCAACCACGAAGACAAAAGTACATGTCAATTACAGATTTTTTTTTTAATTTTAAATGGATGAAGTAAACTCGTAGGTAAACTAGCTTGATATGCAAGTATAATGTTTTTGACCTACAATACTGTTACTGCAGGGTAATTGAAGGACTGCCAACTTTTTGGCGTTGAACCGAAGGCCCAACGTAGCCGCCTCCGTCTCACATATACATATTAGACGCTGCAGGTCCTCCACCGTCTCCGCCGTCAATACAATATCGTCCGCATAGGTGAGGCCCGGCAGCAGCCACTTCACCTCTGCGCCTCCTTCCATGTGGGTTAGTGAAAAACCCACCTCCGACTGGATCAGGCGTTCCTCCAATCCTGACATATACAGAATATAAAGAAGGGGGGGAGTGGGCATCCCTGTCGGAGACCCCTCGTCACTGTGACTTGTTCTGAGTTGACCCCCCTTAGTTGCGTCATTACTGTATTGCTGAGTATAGGCGCCGTATGACAGCTAGCCACCGATGAGGAAGGTGGAGCTCCTCCAAACGTCGCACGAGTTGCGCGTGCGGCACACTGTCATATGCTTTTGCCACATCTAGAAAGCAGCACAGCAGTCTTCTTCCCTGTTTTCGGGCAATTTCAATACACTGCGTGAGGGTGAACAGGTTGTCTTCCAACCTTCGACCCCCCCGAAATCCACCCTGAAGCTCGGTGAGCAGTTCGTTCTCTTCTGCCCATGCTGCCATATGTTCCTTAATAATAGACAGTTTTAGTACAGCGTTGCTGGCTCTTACGTACGCAATACGCAATAGTATAGCGTACGCTAAAATGACCTGCTCGGACCGAATTTAGTTGTGCGTTAAGGCCGGTTCAGACACTTGCGTTTGAGTGCGTTTGACTGCGTTGCGTCGAGCACCGAAAGCGAGTCACCGGCACATCTGTGCTTCGTATGAAGCGTGAAATCCAATTGAAGGAATCATCCTGGCGCGCGATATAAGCATCAGGGATATCCTGGTTTCTCGTTGCCGCAACGCAGTCAAACGCAACTGTCTGAACCAGGCTTAACGTTTTCGAGGGAACACCGCGCATGATCTTGGTGAAATTTGCTTGAGCCGTAGAATTCCGCGTGCTTATAGCGCAACCATGCTCCTGGAAAGAAATATTGAAAATGAAAACGTGTCCAATCATTTTATTTCAAATTAAACCAAGCCGCAGCTGCCTCGTCAAGCGCGCTTTTCTGCGGGGTACAGAGGCTACGAGTACGAGTGCGTAGCCAAATTCGATCACGGAGCCTCCGTCAGTCGTCCCGTGGAAACGGCAGCTTTTATCAATGCTATTGCGGAATGGAATTCATGACCTACTGATGTCCAGTGCATAGCGAGAACTTCGGCGATTTCTTTTAGAGTCGTTCGTCCGTCGGCGATGAACTTTGCGAATAGGCTTAGTGTTGAGCAGATCGCAGCGTTGACGCACATTCCGAGCGGCGAACATTTTCACTGTGCACTCCGTCAGCTGCACGGCGATCTGATTCGACCGCGATAGGTCCCAGAAAGAATTTCCGAGCTGAACACCACGCAATTTCACGTAACACAGAACTTCGAAGACACCACGTCGCCCTTGCTGCGCCAGTCGAGGTAAACGCCATCTTGAAACTGGCGCTCTCGTTGGGTCCGAGATCTCTCGAGAGCGTCCCGCAAAGCCCGCTAGCCCGCCACGCAAAATCCCCAGCGTTGCGTGCGTACGCAATACGCTAGCTCTTCTATTGCGTTCTGCGCACGCGCACTCCCGACCCGCAATTTTATTGCGTACGCAAGGCTTTAGCGTACGATCCACTAAAACTGTCTAATGTGGGCGAAGGTCCGGTATACCGTAGAGGTCACGGTCAGGGACCGATAATCCTTGAGGAACTGTTTGTCGCCCTCTCTCTTCGGGATCAGAACCACGCGGCCGACCCTCCAGTCTTGGGGCACAGGTTCCTCTCCCCTTAAAGGGATACTACAACGAAATTTCGGCGCTCATTTTTTGTTCTATATGTGTTCAAAAGAGCAGTATCACATAGAACATACCAATATCTTGTTAAAAATGTCTCGAAAAGGAATTTTAAAACGAATTAAATGATTAGCAAAGAGCACCTGGTGGATGTCGCTAATGCCTCGTTTGTAATGCTCGTCTAGGAACCTTGACAGCTAGTGACGGAGGTTGTCTCGCCTCCGGCCACGACGAGAGAAGGGGGGAAGGAGGAACTCCCCTCTTCCCGAGAATCCCTTTTGTGTGTCGCAGAAGTCGCTATTGTCCCCCTACAAGATTATAAAAGATTAACCCGTCACTCAAAATTCGTACAAAAGCAGCCGCTTCGGTGGCTGGAACGACTAGGCCATCCTCTCGACGCCAGCCTCGCCGTAGCTTCGCTCGTCTCGAGACGACCTACGTCACGATTGCGTTGGATGTCACGTGCTCTAAGCTGGGCCTTCTCCGAGCGCTTGCCAGAGTGGGCCGTTTATAACGAAAAATACAGCCACCAGGATCAAAATACAAACGTGCGATTGTCATTTACGGATATTGTGGATCATATTCAACCTATTTTTGAACACGACGGGAATATTTCAAATTTCGTTGAACTATCCCTTTAAGGTTGCTTCAAAGATATCCGCCAGCTGCTCCACTGCATCTTTTCCCAAGGACTTGAGAGCGCTCGCCGGGACCCCGTCTAATCCCTGGGAGGTAGCCCCTTTCAAGCGTGCCAGTGCACGCACAACCATCACTCGGCCGATGTCCCCCTCTTGGTTGGAGTCTGATTGATCCGGGGCAAGTCGGCCTTCTTGTGTTGTGGACACCTCCCCAGGAGCAAATGCCTCCGTCAGGCACTTGGTGAGGTGGGTTCCAAGGTCTTCTGGCGGATTCCCCGTGCTCTCGCCAATTATGGTAACATCTTGGTCCTTTCCCTCCAGCGATCCAAGGTACTTCCAGAACTTCCTCGCTGCGTCCCTTCCGCTAGATCTAATATCTCGGACGGTCTCCAGATCCGCTGTTCTCATCTTCTCTTGGGTTCGTCGTTTAGCATAGCACTTGAAGTCGTGGTATATGGTCCATCTTCTAGCAACCTCGCTCCCAGATTCAGTTCGGAGCGATTGTCGATGTTCCCTGTTGGCTTTCTGTCTAGCCAGGGTTCTTGCGGACAAAGACCACCATCTAGCGGGAGGAGAACAAAATGCAAAACACATAAAAATAGTTGAAACTTGAGACCGAAAACTTGCTTTCGGAAATATCGCTGTAGTTCCGAAACGGATTAACCTACATGAATTATTTTTATACCAATCGATTTCGTATAAATTTTAGAGGCACTAGTGCGAACACAAGTGTTTTTTTTTTTAAATTAGTGGAATATGTAAAACGTCGTTGAACCCAAAAGTGTCAAAACAGCCGTTTTCAGTCGATTTCAAGATTTAAACAAATATATATATATGTACTAAACACTCAGAGACATGACTGCACTAATGCACCAATTGAGTATTAATCTTTTTATCGTAAAAGTTTCAAGAAAATACAAAAAGCGGTTCTCATGTAGGAATTTTTTGAAAACGTCAAAAATCTACATGTATTCTCTATGGCGCTTGGAGGTACTATGCCCTCTTAACAACAGAATGAGGCGGAATAACCTGTTGTTTCGGGCCATCCCAGAGAAACAAAATGAGACGTGGCAGGAGACGGCTAACCATATAAAATATTTAATAGCTAACTCTATATATTAACGATGGACAAATGTTTTTTCATCAATCATTTCCTTTATATCGGAAAGATTGGACACTTTCCCGCGGTGGCGGCGTACTTATCGCTATCCGTAAAACGATGGATGCGTCCCTTTTATCTTTAGATAGTGAACGTGAAATCTTTTGGGTACGCCTGAGTCACCCCTCGTTGCCCATCATTGTTGGCGCCTGCTACCGCCCTCCAGGCTGTGATAGATTTTTTTTTTTTTTTTGTGAAACTGCACACGTGCGTGGAGTAAATGTGTTATTCATTCCCTGGTAGCACTGTTATTTTTGGCTGCGATTCCAAATTACCCCGAGGTCAACTAGAGAGAGGATGAAATTAACTCTTGGTGTTGACTTCATCATTGACTTGATGAATAGCTACGGTTTAACTTAAATTGTAATAAAACCCATAAGAAATAACTCTATTTTGGACCTTGTTTTTACCTGGAGTGTAGATAATATAAAATCAGTTCGTATTCTTGAGAAGATCAGCGATGATAAGGCAGTCCTAGCGGAAATGTCTCTGCCAGTAATAGGTAAAACAATAGCCCACAACAACATAAACGTCTATAGTAGAGTCAATGAAATTGCTCTAAACGAGTCCTTCGAGCTGTTTGCTTCGGAGTACGAACTGCACTTGAAAGAAAGAACAGTCGAGTGCAACTAGGAAATGCTCAAAATTAGACTTCAGCGATTAAAGTGTAATTTTCTACCTTAGGTGGTTTTAAGGACGAGTGCTGAGTAACCCTGATTTACAAATGCCCTTAGAAAATAAATAATAAAAAGGAACATCTTTATGCCAAAGCAAAAATGACAAATTCTGCGACTCACGTCACTGAGTATAATAATTGCTCCAAAGAGATCAAAGTAGCATCAAGAAAGCAAAGGAGAAACATTACAAGCAAGACCTAGTTAACTTATAAATAACCAATCCTCAGAAATTTGAAACTATAAGACCAACAAAAAAGTTGATTCCCTGCCTAAACTGCACAACGAACTCAATGAAGTGCTAACAAACGCTGAATCATCTTCCGTCTTTAATAACTATTTTACAACTGTATTTTCCTTAGAACAATTACCTGAACCCACCCAGGTAACAACTTATGTTGTGGGACAGTCGGCGCAACAAAGCCGCGTAACATAAAATCAGTTTTCTTTCAATCGCAGAAGAATGTTGTAACAGCAGTCATAACACAGCAGAAGCTTCCGCTCCTAAAGCCCTGCGGCGACTATGTTGCTCAACCGATGACTCTGTGATGTTCACAACAGTTACCGAAGCATTGCTTTCGTGTATCAATATTTATGCTGTCCTTATGTTGCTAAATATTCCGCAAAAGGCCGGCGCAACTGTTGGCGAAACATTATCAGGCAGCACAAGCTCCGCCAGCATATCCTAACAGCGTCAGGTTGTATTTGCGAGAACACAGAACTGTTCTTTTGCTACTATTCGACTAATATTGGGGTACCGTTGGGCCCTCTGATTCCGCAATGTCTTGGCAACGTCACTTTGTTTGCTTTTTGCAAGCATAGGTTAAACAAAGTTATCGCAACGTCTGTTTGTACGCAGTCAGCGAACTGTTCCCGTGGAAGTTTCGGAAACAGTTTGGGTTTGTACTGCTAAAATGCAGTCGCCAAACATTCTTTTCCAGATGTGTTCCAACCATAGGACACAACAGTTTTGCGGTAGGTTGGGATAGATGTTTCGAGGAATTTGCTGCGGAAAATCTGGGCGTCATTGTTTGTTAACTGTTGCTTCAATCTATTTGGCAGAAGTTGCGCGCCACAACAGGACTGCAGCCGTACGTCAGTTTTTGCCAACGGTTGCCGCACGCATCTCCTCAACATTTGCACTGCATGACGAGACAGCACTCCTCGCAACACTGCTTCCCATGATCAGGGCAGATAATTTCATGTCACAGCTGCTTGGCATAGTTTTGCGGGTGTTCCTTACTTGACCCGCAATAATTAGAAAACCACTGGGCAGCATTTTGGCAAATATTTCTTGCAGAGCTTGTCGGCACAGTAGTACAGCTCTGTTGTTTGACTGTTCAAATACTTTGTACGCAATCCACATGCACGGCAGAGTTTCCAGAACTGTTTTCAGACTTTTGCCCATATGTTGCGGAACTAGGCCGGTAAAGCAGCTGTCCCGCGGAGGAATAGATCGCTTGCAAAAGCCCCAAAAGGCCGTACGCTGCCTATACTTCGTTTCACCTTATGTGCGAGCGAAGGCAAAGCTGGAAGCGCGAGCACGTAAGCTCCGTGCGTTCAGGCTTTGCTCGAGCGCGCGAGCTGGGGACAAATGCAAAAAGCGCTGGTCTCGCGGTTCTATCTTTGGCTTCGCTCGCAGATAAAGTGAAACGAAGTATAGCCTCCCCTGCTAGCACGTGACACAAGATGTGAACTTTTGCAAGGGATATTTCTGATGAGGTAATATACACAACTTTTCAGCAGTTCATTCATCACACGCAAAACAAATTCATGAATATTCATTATTTTATTTCAATTATATACTGCGCTAAATGACCACACCTCGATGATCCGCAACAATGTTGAAAATAAAAAAAACCACGGTACGAATCTGGAAAAACCCACAACAACCAATAAATACTTCAACGCCGTGAACATGACATTTTACACAGTTAATTGCTTTAACAAGAAAGTTCTTGTTTGCCGCAGTGGTAAAAAATAGTATGCATTCTATCCGTCCAAAAATAGCACTAACTTAGTTTGGGAATATTTATGCTGCGTGTATATGCTTGTCAGCCTGGGTTCTGCGTGAATCTACGTGAGCGCGACAATGTCGCGACATAAAAATCGCCTAAAATCTCGTCGCCTGTCAGACGACACAGCTACCGCTACATTGGCAACACTTCTTTTTTATTCTACCAGCGGAACTTAGGCTATTTATAATTAATAAATGAAATTATACAAGCCAGAAATTAGGCTGACAGAACCCGTTAACGGCAAAAAAACAGCCAATGTGATAATACTGGTCCCTTCTCATGCTTGATCCTGAAACACTCCCGGCCTCGTCCTCCACTGACTCGCACATCCTTGAGCATTCTCCTGCAAAGCAAACAAAATAATAACTGGAATCAAAAAATCCTGATGCACTATACCCAACTACGCAAAAACTTATTGATACTTTGCATTCTTTTGGCCTGGAAAATGTAGTGAAAGTAGCTACCAGGGTGACAAAGTGTCTGAAACAATGCTTGACTTGTGTTTCACTAACTACCAAATGAATGAACTAGAGGCAGGTGTACTAATATCAGGCCTTAGTGACCATTTACCGATTTTTATGTTTTTCACACCTTACTCGACACAACGCAAAAAAATCACCACCGTGCACACCGACAACTTTTAGATTGATAAACGAGAATGAAATTAATTTTTTTCAAAGGTTAGTCTCGGAGACAAACTGGAACAACATTTTAGAATTGGTTGACCCCAATATAGTATACGACGCATTTATAACGACTGTGAAGGAACTTTACGAGCGAGCGTTTCCTATGACGGAGTTCAAAAGAAACAAGAAATCAAGGAAACCCTGGATTGACGCCGAACTTCGTAAAAGAATGCAACATCGTGATAAGCTTTACGGCTTATTCATAAGAACGAGGTATCCGAAGTATCTATCTGAATGTAAAAACGAGAGGAACAAGTTATCTCGCGACGTTAAGCGAGCACGAAGCAATTATTATGAGAACAAATTTGCAGACATCTATAATAATCATAGGAAAGTCTGGGATACTGTTAACACCCTTATGTCAAAAAACAAAAAAATGCGGTATTACTGAGCTTACTGTCAAAGGCATGTCATTCACTGGGACTATGCTTGCTGACGAATTCAACAAACACTTTTTGGAGTCTGGTGCATCGAGTAGAAATACTTCAAACATTACTGACTATGAACGTTATATCACATCTAGCACAGAAAATTCGATTTTTATGTTTCCAACTACGGAATTAGAAATAAACAACTTAATACAGAAACTAAAGAATAATAGCGCTTGCGGTGAAGACGGCATAAAAGCTAGACCTATAAAATCAGTTGCCAACTTGATTAGCCAACCACTATCACATATATGTAACCTAGTCTTGGGCACAGGTGTATTCCCAAGTAAATTAAAAATTGCTAGGGTATCCGTAATGCATAAAGGAGGGGATAAAAATGATTTAAAAAATTATAGACCAATGTTTTCGAAAATTATAGAACAAGTTATCAATGAACGATTTCTAAACTACTTTAAAAAGACAAATCTTATATCAGAACAACAGTACGGCTTCCAGAAGAAAAAGTCGGCGGAAATGGCACTGTTAAGCATAAAAGATAAAATAATTTCAAATTTTGAACACCAACTGTATACAGAAGGCGTATTCATTGACTTAAAAAAAGCGTTCGATTCAATGAAGCACGATATTCTATTGGGAAAACTTTATAGATGTGGGATTAGAGGGAATTCGCTTAGCCTAATAAACAGTTATTTATCTAATCGGTTGCAATATACAGACGTTAATAACGCGAAGTCAAATATGGGTAAAATAAAGCACGGTGTCCCGCAGGGCTCTATCCTTGGCCCGCTGTTATTTTTAGTATATATCAACGACATAACTAACGTACCGCTTTCTGGAGATATAATTCTTTACGCTGATGACACTAATATATTTTTTTCTGGGGAAAACCTACAAGAGATTGAGCACCATACCAATACGTGGCTCAGAAATGTATCATTATGGCTCATAGCAAATAAGCTAGAATTGAATACTAAAAAAACTAGTATATTATTTTTAGACCTCGCAATAAATGTGTCGAGCAAGAAATCCTCATACAATATCACGGCGAAATTATTGAACGGGTTGTTTCGCACAAATTCCTTGGCATTTTGTTTCACGAAAACTTAAGCTGGTATTTTCATGTAGACAAACTAAGAACCGAGATCTCGCGTTCCATTGGTCTTATCTGTAGAGTTAGACATTTATTGCCACGTCAAATAAAGAAACAGTTATACTACGCATTGGTTCATTCTCGTTTAAACTACTGCCTACTTGTATGGGGAACAACAACAAAAACAAATATAGACAGCCTATACACACAGCAAAAGCAAGTCTTGCGTTTAATAGAAAATGCACCATACAGGAGTCATACTGCTCCGCTTTTCAGAAAGCACCAGTTATTAACATTGCAAAATGTTATAAAAAAGAAATTATCTTTAATCATCTATAATCAAATAAAGTCCGAGCCAACAGCCTTCTTTCAACAGTACCTTTGGAGAGAACATACTTACAATCTTAGATCCACAAACTACACAAGAGAAAAAGTACGCACTAACTACGGCAACCAAAAACTATCTAACCAAATACCCATCCTTCTAAATGACCATCCTGATCTGATGGCTATAATAGAAGACAGTGTATCAATTCAGGCTTTAAAAAGAAACATGAATATGTATTTTCTGTCATATCAAGAGTGACTACGTTCTCAATTTTTTTTAGAGTGTTCTAATATGTGCTGTGTCATGTTTTATGCTTCTTTTTTGTCAAAGCAAGTTATTTGTTATTTCGTTGACCTTTATGCAGTGCTATCCCGTGTGCACTGTTGTGCTTATGGTTTTCATATGGTTGTTTACGTTTCGCAAGTTTTCATTGTTCTGCCTTCGTGTGTGCCACACTAAGTGATGTGCGGGGGGGGGGGGGGGGGGAAGGGGGGGAGGGGGTCGACGCCTCGTCAGGCATTTAGTTGCCTTTTGCGACGGCCCCCTAGACAACTGTCTGATGTATGTTGTCCGAATAAAAAACATTGAACATATACCGCCAGCCAAAGTAAACCAACTAAATAAACTCGGGTATTTTGCTCGCCTGTAAAAGGGATTATAAGTTTGCCGATGTTCTTTATTCTCCGCTGAAGAATGGACAATTTCTCTAGTTGACTAAAAAAACACCGCTCCTGTAATTTTATAGCAGCATACATTACCATATCTAGAGGTTTAAGAAATATAGGTTAAGGGTCGTAAATAGCACTGTCACTTCGCGGGTGGTATAAACATCTAACAACCCACAACAGCAAAACTTGTAGGCACATCAGCGTGTGCTTTAAGCTGCCTCGACTCTTGTATGTAGGCTGGTATTTTATTAGTAATAATAAGGATACGCCTTTCCTGGTGCTCCAGGAGAAGCTATAAAGATATAGCTTCCCTAGCTGATGCAGAGGGAAGCTGAAGGGGAAGCTGCAGGAGAGGGCAATCGAACAATTAAAAACTAAATTAACTTGCGATATTAAAAACGCGTGAGATTTTTTATGTGCTGAATAATAAAGCGTTTTGTCATTCCGCGATCCCTGGGATAGGTGACCACGGTATCTAGTCGTGCTCGCGTTGAAGAGCGTGCTTTGAGGTCTAATGTTAGCTCACGGTAGCACGGTGGCGGATCCCTGAAGCGTTATGTCGAAACTCTCAAACAGAGGGTTGTTTCAGCTTATCTTTTCCGTGAGCCGCCACCGCGCTACTGTGAGTTCGTTCCACGGTAGCGCCCCCGGAGCGTTACCGTGTCCGTGGAAACTAGAGTGCTGTGCCATGCGTCTATGCTCGTTCTTCATAGAGGGCTCATCCATCTGGTGTGAGTGTACACTGCACTTCATTCGGCTGACGTCTTCTGGGCCCGTCGACGTCAGCACCGGCTCTGAGGGCAAGAACGTCAGCAAGCGAGTTTCGGTGGTTTCAGCGTGACATGTTAAACAGTGGAAGCTGTGGCCTCAGGGAACCAATTGGACCGTGGGGATAAGCCACGTGAGGACTCAACTCCGATGTGTACATCGCATTGACGCCAATAAAGCACATTTATTGAACTCATTTTGGTGTGTATCCTTAGTATAAAAAGCTTTACTTTCAATATATTGGAAGAAAAACCCTCTGACAAATTTGTGGAAAATAAAGTTTCATTTAAGTAACTGTACCTATACTAAGGCACATATTTAAGCGAGTACCTAGGCACGTACCTAGATACACATCGCGACACTGTTAGCGCGAACACGACATCGGCGCATTTTCGCATTTTACTTCTAAATAATATTAGCGAGCACGAAATTTTATCGCTTACAATATAGAACTAAATGAGCTCTTTCCGTAGCAATAATAACTTGGATGACATCCCTTGGTTTCAAAAAAAACAGAAAAACTGGAAAAACCGGCGATCGCTTGTTCGCACTAACAGTGTCGCGCTCTGTACCTTTTCGTATGAGCAAATAACTATCTTAGGTACATTTTTGAGGTAACTTTTACATGCCGTTCGCTACATTTAATCATTTTTGAGAGAATACATATGCTGCTGCTCACCGGCTATGAAATTTGCGTTCCAAATGTTTTGAAATTCCGTACTACATTGTTGTAGTAGCAGTGCACTGAGGAGAAGCATCCTCTTCATTGTATGGGGAGGTGGCGCCCTTAATGGTGACTAGGTGCAGCAGGCACAACGGCGCCAATTGCATGGGGAACCCAGAAATTCGGCAGGCATTGTCCGTGTCACTGAGGCTATGATTCAATACGCTCCGCCTTTGCATTAATATTGGCGACGGCAGACCCCTAGGAAATCTTTAGAGCAGCAGTGCAGCTGTGACAGCGTTTAAAAAAAATGTATAAAAGTGCAAGGTGACTATGTGGAGAAGTCAAGATTTGTTCACTAGCTATTGCGTGACTTTCTTGAAACCAAATGTCTTCCCTCAGACTTCCTTGAAACCAAATGTCAGTTATTTTGTTTAGTCAGATGCAATAGGCACATATCAGTCCGCAAATATTTCCAGATGTCTGTAAAAGAAATACTCAGGATTATAACTTAAAATCAAGGATTGTGATGAAGCAATCGGATTTGCTGTCGCTTTCGCACACATTCTTTTGATGAACTTTCATTTTTATTCAGACCTGAAGAGATACATCATTGTGCAACAATCTATCACAGACAACAAGATTGCCGCAAGATTTGTGGCACGTTATCGTGGTTTCCTGGTGGCTGCGCATCGGAGCTTTTCCCGTGGGGAGACACGCTGGAACCACGTCAGTCCTTTGGGCCCTTCCTGTGACAACGCGTGCACCAAGAACGCGAATATAATGAACAAAATCGGGATTGCAGACACTGCCCAGGAGATAGGAAGATAAGCTTATAATTATTTCAATGAGAGGTTAATACGTAGGGCAATGAAAACAGCTGCAGTAAGATGTGCCGAACCAGCAATATGACCAAAGAAAGATCTAAGCTGTAGTCGAGGTTTGGCGAATAACTGGATATGACAAATGGGGCAATTTTATGCGCAAGCCCAAAGTGTCAAGTTCGTGACATTTGGACAAAACGCTCTCATATGCACCGATGCATTGTCCCTAATCGCTCCTTTTTTTCTTCCTCCAGCAATCGCAAGGCGTAGTAACTGCACTTCAGATCAGAAAAGACTAATAATGTCTAGCACCATAATGTAACCGCTCCATAGCAGCATCCCTGCATTCAGACTAGCGATTGTTGAAGAAGCTAATGCATCAGTGGGAATTTATGAGGAGGCAGTGCTAAGCAACGGGAGAATTGAACGGCCGTCGCTAGGTGGACTCGATGGTTAGAAGCGAAGAAAGGACAAGCGAAAGCCGACTAGCCTTTTTTAAGTTCTAGATGGAGACGGTCCAACTGGGTGGATTCAGGCAGTACGGTTTCCCGCATGCATCCGTGCAGCAAGGGACACCGGGGCACCGGACATTAGAGCACGTGATGCTTCCCGTGTTGTCCTTGCATCCGCCCTCGGGCAGGACAGGAGAGGGACACACCGGAGCAGATTGAGGGAAATTGTCGTCAACACCTGCGAAGAAACAACAAGAACAACGTCAGACGTTTCATGAATATGCAGCAACACCGAAGTTAATACAAATTATCCCAGTCACGGAACAGAGGTTAAAAAAATAAACTCGAAATATTAACTTTAGAAAAACTAATAGGTTCATCTTGTGCCACACTAACTTCCTTCTCAATTTCGGCAAAAGAGCCAACCAATAAAAAATATCCGTCTGTGACAAAGCAGACAATTCATGGTACTTCTCCGAAAAGGTCGCTTTCCAAACCCTGTGCATCACCTTAAATCCAGATGTGACCGATGCTACGAGTTGACGGGACCAACCAATCAGCGTCTAAAGCTTATCATTGTGTTCGCCATGTTTCTGCACACGTTCTGACATCGCTAACCTAATCATAAACAGACAAGACTCGTGCTTTTGAGACTGCTTGATTGGTCTTATAGCCCGTAGTGTCGGCTGCATCTGGACTTAAGCTTAACGAAGTATAGATGAAAGCTCTTGCGGGCGAGGCTGTTCAGGGGTCCGCCTAGATTTCATGCCGCTTCATATTCGCTATGAAACTTCCTCGCTTTATATAGTTCATATCGACGTAATTTAATTCCCTATCTCTCCAGTTTGCTTCGTAATAAACGCTAACGTCGCGCAGTGTCTGAACTGTAGGATCGCGCACGACTCCCCGGATTCAGAGCCATTCTGTGTAGGGAAAGCCACTTTCTTGATGTGCAGATATACGAGAACAGATTCAGAGTTTTATAGTAGCAAAGTACTATGAACTGTACCCCCAAGATACGGTAAGTTACGGGGAGAAGTACAGCGGGTTGTGCATACCTTAAGTACGCGAAAAGTACTTAAATACAACTTTGCCACCGAGAAATTACACTGAAGCAGCGAGCAGTGCGCAAAATCGCATGCCTGGACGCAACGCTGCACGCTTATAGAAAAGTGCACGGTTCACCACTTCAGCGAAACACCCCGAAGGGCAGTAGCATTAGCGCACGCATGAAATGTTTAAGCGGGCACTCCCGTAGCGGTATAAAATTGCCGTTTTGCTGTGTCACGCTCTTGTGTTTCTTACCATCGACACACCAGGATCCACCGCAGGGTTTAGGGCAGCATTCCTTCCCTTGGTCGGCGCACTCACTGGGCGTACAGGTCGTGAAGGTCGGGAAGGTCGTGAAGGAGCAGTCACTGGAGACATCCTCGATGCTCGGGCATTCCGCCTCCGCCCAAGTGCAGAACAGTACCAGAAGCGCTACTAGAGCAAGGATCAGCAGAGAGTACTTCATGCTTACGCAGCGCAGTCGAGACAGAGCGAACATCCTGACGTCGACTCGTAGTCCTTTTATGCGGGATGCTCATAGAAGCCGCTCGGCGGTGCCACAGACGGCAATCAGAAAGAACACGTGCTGCCCAGCGAACACGAACCCGCTTCTGAAATCGACGCACTATTGCGTTGCCCTTGCACATGTCTGTTTGTTGTGTCTAGTGACTTGCCATTATAAAAGAAAAAAGAAGCAACCGCAATTTAACTCGAGTGCAAACTTTTTTTATATAATATTGTTAGCCCGTGAGGACGATTTCAAAAATAGAATTCACAACAAAAAAAAAACATACATTTTAGCAGAAATAAAGGTACACATTTAACAGTACCCTGATAAAATAGCCAACATCATGCCATGAATAATCAAAGCATAAATTAAGAAACAAAAATATCACAAAAGAAACAAGAAAAAAAACTAACACATTTCCGTTTTTATAGATAGAAAAAGAAAATGTCACTGCCAACTCGTGATTTGAAGTAGGCATCGAAAAGTATTTTCGATGCATTTGGAAGTCATGACACAGCTTTATCAGGTAAAGCATTTGCTTGCTCTAGCGAAGAAACATAGTTTAAAATAGTCATTGCAAACAGATGGGTTTGAAATATACATGATATGGCAAAGCCTTGAAACCTCGCCCTCCTCTCCTATTCCCCACCTTTTCCCCCTCCTCCTATCCCAGGACGGAACAACGCTTGCACTTTTGGCAAAGCTAACCCTGCCCTCCCCCCATCGCAACACCCCCCCCCCCCCCCCCCCCCTTTGAGAATTTGATTGTGCGGATTTCGGAGCAGAAGGATTTATTAATTTTAACGTGATTATGAGTAATTTTGAAAATAAATTTTAACATATCAAGCTTGGTTTTAGATTCAGGTGATGGAAGGTAGACAAGTTCACATGGTTTAGTACAGTAGAGTCAATGCGGCGATATTTATTAAAAATGAAACGAGAGGCTCGCCGCTTTCTGAGGTTAATAACAATTTGTTATGGGGTCCGATACGATTTTGGCATACTCAATAATAGGTCTAAATAGAGTTTTACAAGCAAGTATTTTTATTCCGGAAGTTGAGCTAGCTAATATTCGCCTCAAGCATCACAATGTTTTGCTAGTTTTTTTAAAAACATTATGAATGTGGGTATTACATAGTAGATCAGGAGTAATGATAAATCTAAGTATTTATATTCCTTGATCATGTCAAGCAAACTACCGCCTTTGCTATAATCATAATGAAATTTTTTTCCCTACTTATTGACATACCGACCAATTTTTTGGAGTCAAACACTACTCGCCATTCATCACACCAGGTTGTTTTTTTTTTGTAGTTTTTGTAGATTTTGTTTTTTCCACCACTAAGCCTTCCACAACGATGAAGCCGCTACTGCGCGCCTGCGCGCCTGCGCACCTATGGCTTTGACTGTAAAGTACATCGAACAGGTTTTCTTAGTAAACTTCATTGAACTGACTGAGCGTCAGCAGGAACAAAGGCTGCCTGGAATTAGTCTCCCGCTTCAAACACGCAAAGCACCTCGGTTGCATTGATGCTGTTACCGCTGATTTTGTTAACCAAGCGAACGTAGCCGTTAAAAACAGCGAAGTTCCAGGGCAGTGCCAGCAGTGCTTCGTACAATGTTCAGAAAGGGTTGTCTCCGCAACTTTGCGTCCAAGTTAGGCTGGTTTCCCTGCCGGGTGCTTGTGCGTCTTTAGCTGTTTGGGTCTGTTTCCCGTTACCGAGTCCCATCTGGCAATAAACGTGGTTCTGTAATTCCGTTAGTCACCAGCATCTCTATGGCGTTGCTAACTAAGTCTGGAATCGTTGTCGATGTATTTCGCGTACCACTGGTGTGACACCGATCGCCCTGCGGACATTCGTATTCGAACGCTGGTCTGAAAGGTAGTTCTGTCGTACAGTGACAAATGTAACTGTTGCCCGCAATGCACCGTTGTCACCCCCCCCCCCCCCCCCGAGCCTCTGGAATGTCTCGGTGTGAACGGACACATCGAGGCGCTCGGCGCCTACCAAATGAATCATCTCTGGATGCCGGCCCTCAAGACGGAGAACGTCAAGCTGCGCCTGGTCGCCGCCAAGGAACGGGAGGTAAAGGTCAGGCATTGCGTCGTGTTGAACCCGGACAATGCGGACGTCCTCATGAAACTGGATTGGCTCCCCTTCCACGTACCGGACGAAGCCGTCAGGAAGGCTCTCGAGCCCTTTAGAAAAGTTCAGGATCTCACGTGGAAAGTGGAAGGCAGAAGGTCTCACCAGCGTCCAGTCGAAGACCAGACTAGTCCGTCATAGTTCCGGAACGTGATCCTTTGTGTTTATGCTGCAAAGGTACGGGACACATCTGACGGGAGTGTCGTGTACTTTGGTGTGACGAATGGCATCGCTTTGGATACCAGCGGGACAACTACGTCCGGACCTACGCGACCGTGCGCAGGAAGTGGTGGCAAACAAAGACGGTGTCCTCAACATGGATGAGGAAGAGGCAAAGGAGGCCGCATGAGACGTCCAGACTAATGTTTCCGCCACAACTTGTGCGATTCAGGTCTCGGACGCTGTACCGAAAAAAAAAAGTGCACTTTCCACAGTTGCAGCCCGTAAAGGACAGCATGAAACCTGACCTTTAGCAAGCGTTGAGCAGTAGTCCTGTCGTCTCGAGCGCCGTCCGAGTGTCTTTCTTAAAGGACGTCGAGGCGTCCGAGCTCCGGAGACAAAAGACACGAGCCAGGTCAGCCTGAGAGGCGACAACTTGGACCTGAGCGCCATAAGTGAAGCCTTTATGCGGCCATGGGAAGCATCAGCGCGCTTTGAGTTTCAGTGGCAGAAGAACAGCACACGAAGCGAGCGCTTCAACCTAAAGCCACGCATCACGACGGAAGAGCGACGCTGGAACAGCCCCTCCGTAGTACAGTCTTTTTTTTTTTTTTTTCTTGGTTTCTTGCTTGTATTTTGACAATGATTCGTCGCGTGACTTCGCCCGAACCCCCTTTTCCACGAAATGCAACCCCTTAAGAGGGCATAGTACCTCCAAGCGCCATAGAGAATACATGTAGATTTTTGACGTTTTCGAAAAATTCCTACATGAGAATCGCTCTTTGTATTTGCTTGAAACTTTTACGATAAAGAGATTAATACTCAATTGGTGCATTCGTGCAGTCATGTCTCTGAGTGTTTAGTACATATATATTTTTTTTAATCTTGAAATCGACTGGCCAGAAGAAGAAAGCAATGAGTGCTGGACACTATTCTGCAAGAGCGGGTTGATGTCTTTTTTGCAAGAGACCGAGATTGACACAAACGGCCAAGTGGAGGAGTTGACGCGCCTTTTTGATCGCCACTTCATCATCTTACTATCGAGGTCAATTAGGCAGAGCGGGGGAACGGCGATAATAATTCGCAAGGGGTGAGGCATCGCAGTCAGCCCCGAATGGGAAGGAGTCAGGAAGGGCGGGTGTTTGCCGTGGAAGTGCTGCGATGTGGACAGCTTCACAAACTTGTAGTTGTCTATGCATCTATGACGCGACTAAGCGAAGTGACTTTTTTACGAATCTTCAGCAGCATCTCGACACGCCCTGCCGAATGATTATCGCTGGCGATTTTAATTTTGTGCTGGCCGAGAGGGATTGGTCGAAGCGGCTAAGAGCGGACGTCAACTGGGCGGAATTGCGCAAACTTCTGCGCGACTTTGACCTGGTGGTCGCTAAGGACAACGTGGAGACAACTGACCCAACGTACACGCTTTGGCAGGAGACTTGCAACGCTCGGTTAGATTGAATCTACCTCTAGGGAGGTCTTATTTTTGCGCTCCTGTAGAAGGAATGCTCCGGCGCCATGGTCCGATGCAGAACAATTTTCTTGGAAAGGGGTGAAGAGCTGTGCAGGATTTTTAAAATGAAGGAACGTCAGCCCGCCTCTTGTAAGAAGATTGCAACCTTGCGAGTAGGCGAAGCCGAGGCAACGAGCCAAAGCACATCGAACAAGCCTTCATGTGCGCTTACGCCCACCTGTTTGCAAGGATGGAGAAAGACCAACAGAGCCGAACCACCTGAGAAACGATGCCCAAGATCTCTGAGGCCGTCGGAGAACAAATAAACAGAAGATTTCGACGGCAGAGGTGGAGGACGCCATCAGGGATGTGACCCCGCGCAAGTCACCAGGAGTAGACGGGCTCGGAAGCCTCTTCTACAAGTCGTTTGCGGCACAGCTGAGGCCAATTCTCAAAGACGTCTCTGCCGACGTACTCGATCGAGGACTGATGCCGCCTTCAATGCGTCAGGGGGTCACGGTGCTTATCCCGAAGAAAAACCCAAAAGGAGCCCTGAAATTTGACCACTTTCGGCCTATAAACTTGCTCACGACCGACTATAAAATCCTCGCAAAGATCTTGGCAAAGCGACCGGAATGGGGCCTTCGGTATGTCAAAAGAGACCACTAAACATACAGCATCAAGGGGCGAAGCATCACCTCAAACCTGCACGCAAAGCGCCTCGTGTGCGAGGCTGCGCAACTGCGGCCCTGTCCTCTGGCAGTTCTGCAAGTTAACCTTAGTAAAGCCTTCGACTGGCTGAGCTACTCCTTTTAGAGCGCAGCTCTTAGGCGCCCGACGGTGCTCGGGTGCCCGGCCGCCGACAGCGTCGCCGTCAGCGTAACTGCGCGTTGCATTATGAAAAAACGCCCCACAATGCAACGCGTGGATCTCTCTCGTGACCCGCACGTTGCATTATGGGACGTTTCCCATGATGACGTCACACGTTACGTCGCGAGTGACGTCACGAGGGTCACGAGAGTTACGAGTGACGTCACGACAGCCGCGAGTGATGCCTAGCCCTAGAGTATATAGACTTTCTTTAAAAAGTGCACCGGAGCTCATTCCTGCAATAAAATGTATTTATCAATTTATTCATTCCAGGATGTACGGAGCGTACGAGCCAGCCCGAGTGTACATCGTAACTGCCCCAGAATTCCCCGCGCGGTGCAATGGGGGATTGACGAAAGGCCTTGTGGGATTTTTGCGGCTCTACAGTGGCTCTAAATTCGTCAAACACAAAGTTGGGGCCGAAGTTCACGGAGCGCGCCGATTGGACTATCACGACGATGACTTGGCGCTTTTTTCGCCCGCGTCCAATCGGCGCGCTCCGTGAACTTTTGGCTCCAACCATGAGGTGTGTTCGCCGATCGTATGTTGTAGCGTGGCTCGCTTTGACGCGCTCTGATCGGCTCAGTAAAGCCGTGGCTTTTGCCGTTTGCAAATTTATGCTGAAACGAAGTATAAAACATAGTATCAAAATGTGTTCCTGAATGCAAACAAAAAAAAATAGTACAAGACAATTTAGCTGCTAAATTGTTTTATTTTTATTTTCATAAAATAATGCTTTCATTCTATCCGCTCACGCAAAAAAAAAGTAAAGCAAAACACCAGATTTTTTTTTGTTATTATACCAAATTGTCGCTTATCGGCTGGTCACAGCATAATAAATATAAATATTTATAAGTAATCTCGCGCATGCTCCTCTACAAACTCTTCTACATGTGAACCGGTGCATGAGAGCATACATATGGCCGCAAAGCCTATCCTAATTTCATATGCAAAAAAAATTCCTGCCGCGCCCCCCCCCCCCCCACACTTCTTTTTTTTTTGGGTTTTTATTGAATTTGTTTTGTCAGGCTGTGCATTTTTTAGACGATTGAAATGCTGTGGAAAAAGGTTATAGGATGTGAATAGACATTTTTCTACATTCGTACAAAGATGCGTACTCCGAGTATATTTACACGTTCTGCACACCTGCAGCATTAATGGCTCTAAACCAAAAATCGGGTGTTTCCACCATTTTCTAAAGAGCGGACAGGAGCAAAACTGCCCCTGCTTACGTCCACGCGAAACCACACCGCACCGAAAGGAATGTCCGCGGTGTGACGATTAAACCACCGGCGCCGCGCATGCGCGATGGAGTGTGGGCAAGAAGCGCCGTGTCCCGCGTCAACGAACCATTGAAACGTCACATTCTCGGCGTCAATGTAAAACCCCGTGCATTTTTGTTTTTGTAGGAATTATTGGTTTTACGTTTTTCTAGCAATGTCTTACCATTTTAGTGGCCTGAGCGAAATTAAGAAGGCTCGTTACACCACAAAACTTCGCGTAAATAATGTTTGTGCGGCGATTCATTCGATTGAACGCCGCAGAATGGACGCTAACGTTATGATGAGATTCTGCTCGCTATTTTCAGTCGCGACGTCGCTCGGGCCGCAAAAGCGTGGAGGATGGCTGCGATGCTGGAAGTCGATACTGAAAATCGCAAGCGGAATCAGACCTAGTTAATCAGGCATAATAAGTCGATGATGGCAACAGGTAACAATGATCAACATATCATTGTATCTACTGTTTATACCTAGCCTAGCTTACCCCAAACAACCTTCAAACTTATAAGTCTTTTGAGGCCTGCACATACTTCTTATCGCGATTACCGAGTCAGCGTTCGGTCTACTGGTCGCTGTCGTTTGAACGAGCAAACGACAACAAGCAGACAAGTTTGCAAGAGCAGACGACAGTTCGAACGTTAAGGCGGCCGTCTGAACTTGAAGTTGCACTGAACTAGTCTGCGAGTGGTCCGGACAACCTCGCAGTTTTCTAGCGTTTATGTTGGGCCAAAACAAATTAATTTGGCGACCGCAAGAATCCGTGAATTCAACCCAAGTGCTTCCCGCACAAGCAATCGTGGTCCGACGGTGTCTGGTTTTCATCTGAACTGAACGCCTAAAAACTAGGGACAAGAGGAAGAAGATAGAACAGGATGGTGTACTCGCAACGGAAAAACACACACTTATGTAAGGTTCGTGACACAGCACGTCAATCACCCTTTGCCCCACTCTTTCTGCAAAAATACAAAATCCTTATCAAGAAGTGTCATTAATGGCTGGCTGACACACTTGTTTGTGCCTCTTGTTATTATTTCAAAGGCTTCCTTATCCCTCTTGTTTTATACCTGTGCCTTCCGCGAGGATCTTAATCTCCGAAAAAAGTGGAGTGCAACCACGTCTATTACAATGCACAGCCAAGTGGCCCGAGGGTGACTGTTTAGTGGCAGCAGCATGCTCCCTTGCACGATCATTAACGCATCGCCCAGTTTGGCCTACGTAAGAGCGACCGCATGAAAGTGAAATGTCATACAACACACACGTGAAGCATTCCACATTTTGTTTTGTGATTTTTCTTGCAGTTATCACTCCCCAAATAAGGGGCATTCATGTTTCGGCACAAACCAGATAGCTTATTTGGAGCAGAAAAAAGTACCGATGCATCATAGCGTTCAGCAACTTTTTTAAAGTTGTGAGATAAGGTATGTATGTAAAGAATTATTGCCGGCCTCTTCCTCAAGCGCTCTCGGGGGCTCTTCTCGGCGCCGATTAGCTTCTTTTTTAGGCCTTTTGCAATGTCAGTCAACGTCTGGTGTGGAAACCCCGCACTCAAGAGTCGGTCGACGTGTCTCTGGAAGCTGCTTTCCATTTCATCAGGACTTGATTTCGTCAAAGAGGCTAAGAGACGCGAAGTTGCAATGCCTCTTTTTACCAGTTTGGAGTGGGCCGAGTTGTATGGCAGCACAGCTTTCTTTTACCGGGATTCATAGGCCCAACGAATGTTGTCAAGCGGAAAATTCTCTGTCGGATCGCGGGTTGCTCCTGTCCTTTGAGACATTTTCTTAGCTCAATGCGACAATGCTATTTTTAAGAGGCTGCGGGGTGAAGAAAACTTCAAGATCTTTAGATACGTAGATAAATACTTGGTCATTTCTCTCCCACCCAATGAGCTCTCGGACGCAGTTACATCCGATCTGTTGGGCATTTTTACGGCTTGCGCCCATGAATTAAAATTTACCTATGAGAGAACTTCGGAGTAAAGAATCCAGTTTTTGGATTTAAAACTTGAACAGGGAAGGATACTCTCTGTGGTCGGATGTGTTCAATGTTCAATAGGCTCCGCCTTTGCATCAGCAGTTTCCCAGTGGTTTCGACAGATCCCTAAAGAAGTCTTCGCAGCGGACATGCAGACGTGGCGACATTAAAAAAAATGTGTATATCAACAGCGGTTTCCGAAGTGATATGGAGTTAGAACCGCAGGAATAACTAAAATATTCCTGACAGTCGTCTAAGGAAAAGGGGAATGGGTAGGGCTATCTTTTAACAAGAAACGATATAGAGGGAATAGCCCTTTCCAAAGGGGACATGTATAATTGTCGACAACAAATAACAAGGCAGCAGAACGTTGCTTCAACCGCTAAGCAAAAATTATTTCACGGTTCATTAGCCAGGCTCTGCCCCTGAATCTGGTATGCATATACGGTGCGGAATTCTATCTAGAACAACAAAGGAAGCACGATCACTGGACATATATGTCAAAAGGCAGTTCAGCTCAACGTATGTAGTCAATAGTACAAGGCTTCCAAGACCGGCTTTCTTTTTAATTTTACAACCATCTCTTGGGGACACAGGAGGGGAAGGGGGTGTAATGTTGGAGGTGTAGAAAAAGGGAAGGATTCCCTTAGATTGAAACAACAACGTAGTGGCGTTTATTCGTTAGTTGGTAGCCATCTTGGAGAGTCCTCCCGTTGCCAGACCAAGCCAGATTTATGGCTAGATTCCACTACAGTAGGCACTACATTTATCCCCCTGAGAAAATAATTTCGACAAGACTGCAACACTAAAAGTATGCTGAAAATGTCCGACTGGTAGAGGAGTTCTCTTTCACACCAGTTATCCCCCTGAAAAATAAGACTCACATTCCGTTAACTTGCAATGTTTCTTTAAAAAAAATTCCTCATCAACAATTCGTTAGAAAAGAAAAGTTTTCCTACACTGCAAAGTCCGAAAGATGACGAGGAGCACGACGAACTCTTGTCGGATAACGGCGCCCGGCACTGTTTGGTTGGGTCAATGGCACTGCAGATGGGGCCAGAGATGAGCGATGGTCTAAAGAGATGCGATTGCCAGGGTTGGATGGAGGGGGACCTGGGTCTTCGATGTCCAGCTCTTCTCGTCCAGGCGTGATGATCACTTGCGATGCATCCTTGAAGAAGGCGGCGTTTCGCGTTATGACTTTCCCATTGCGAGAGGCCTTGACGCGAGATCCATGAACCTCAATGACTGTGTAGGGCTTGGGGTCGTAGAACGGAGTGAATTTGTTACGCCGCTCCTGTCTGCAGATTACAAGCTTACCCGGAACAAACTTGTGATGCTGAGTGTGTCGCCGTGCATCAGCAAATTCTTTGTTGTATCTTTTCCTGGATTCGTCGTTTCTTTGAGCCTTGATGCGAGTAGGGTTACTGTTGTCTGGGTCGGGGATTACCGGAAGTAGGTTGCGCACTGTGCGCTTGAAGAGGAGCTCGAACGGTGAAGTTCCTGTAGAGCCATGTGGGGTGGAGCGGTAGGCTAGCAAGAAGGATTGTAGCTCGTCCGTCAAGTCCTTGCCTCCGATTCTGCTTGTCAAGACTAGCTTGTTGAGCGTTCTCATAAATCTCTCTACCTCACCGTTTGCCTCGGGCCAAAGTGGCGTGACACGGTGGTGTTTGAACCCGAATTCTTCAGCGAATCTTGAGAAGTCTCCACTGTGAAATGGAGGACCATTGTCAGTCTTCAGCACCGTTGGAATGCCGAACTGGGCGAAAATGGTACGTAGTTTGCTGATGACAACTGGTGCGGCAAGTGTTCGCAGAATGTTTACTACTGGGTATTTTGAGTGGTCGTCGATGAGGACCATGGCGTACTTGCCATCAGGAAATGGTCCAGCGAAGTCTAGAGACAACTCAGTCCAAGGACACTCCGGTAGTTTGGACGCAGGCAGTGGATCGCGGTGGTGTTCAGGTGTTGCCGCCTGGCAGGCAATGCAGCTCTTCACAATACTGTCCACGATCTTGTCTACCCCAGGGAACCAGACTTTGCTTCGCAGCAGTTGTTTTGTTTTGACGATTCCTTGGTGCCCCTTGTGTGCAAGGTGGACTGCCTTATGCTGTAGGTTGGTAGGTATCACGATCCGCGTCCCTCGCAGGATCAGTCCTTCTCTGGACACGCTGAGTTCACTCATTACTCGGGAGAATGGACGGAGAAGTTCATCCTTCCAGGCATTTTTGTTGAGTTGCGGCAGTTGCAAGGCTTTGGCCACCTTGGTCAGCTGGGGGTCTGCCTTGGTTTCCTTTAAGACATTTTCCAAAGACATGGTGCATGGAAACCTGTGCTGTATCATGCAGGCCACATAGTCTTCTGACATCTTTACAAGGGTGCAAAGCCTGTCTTTCTTTTCTGGTGGGGTCTGTGGTGGATGTCGAGACAAGTAATCGCTGGGATTAGTTGACCCCTTGGTGTGTGCGACGTCGAAGCTGTATGGCTGAAGTCGAAGTGCCAGACGTTCGATCCTCGCTGACGGAGAAGAACGTGGGTTAGACAGGATGTTGACGAGCGGTTTGTGGTCGGTGAGCACACGAAAGTTGGTGCCGAACAAGTAGATCTGGAAGTGCTCGACGCCCCAGACCACAGCCAACATCTCTCGTTCTATCTGAGAGTACCGCGTTTCCACAGCCGTCAAGGCTCGGCTTCCGTAGGCAACCACCTTAGTTCCAGCTGCGGAGGACTGGGCGAGAATTGCACCGAGACCATGTGGTGCAGCATCAACGATGAGATCTGTGCTCTTCTCGGGGTCGAAATAGGCTAGAGTAGTAGAGTTCGAGAGCATGCCTTTGAGCTCGTCGAATGCTCTTTGTTCAACGCTGGTCCAAGTCCATGGAGTTCCTTTGATGGTCAGCTGGCGCAACGGTTGAGTCAGGTTTGCGAGGTTAGGGAGGAAACGTCCGCAGTAGTTGAACATCCCTAGGAGACTCCGGACTTCATTGGCATTTGTTGGTGGGGTAGCGTTCTGGAGAGCCGACACCTTCATCGGATCTGGTTGTACTCCCGCACTCGAGAAGACGTGTCCAAAAAAAGTGAGCTGCTCTTGAAAGAAGCTACACTTCTTGGGATTTAGCGTGAGCCCACTCTTGCTGAGACATTCCAACGTTGCCTCAAGGGCTTTGTCGTGGTCTTCCTTGGTCGTGCCGTAAACCAGGATATCATCGCTGACGTTCAGCACATTGGGAATGCTGCTAAGGACTTGTCGTATGGTGTCTTGAAATACTTCTGCTGCTGAGTTGATACCAAAATTCAGACGTTTGTATCTGAAGAGTCCGGCGTGTGTCGAGAAAGTTGTGATTGGCCGGGAGTCTTCGTGTAACTCAAGCTGGTGGTACCCTTCCTTGAGGTCGAGTTTGGAGAACACCGTTGCTCCATTGAGTGCTGTGAGGATGTCGTCAACTGTTGGCGTGACGTGCCGCTCGCGGCAGATGGCCTTGTTTGCGCATCGCATGTCTACGCACATCCGCAAAGCTTCCTGGTCGTGTGGCTTGGGCACTAGAACAACCGGAGACACCCACGGTGTTGGCCCTTCTGTCTTCTCAATGATGTCGAGTGCTAGCAGTCTAGTCAGTTCTGCCTCTAGTGGTTTCCTCATGGCAAAAGGGATGCGACGGTGTGGTTGTGCGACTGGTGGCACACTGTCATCCACATGCAGGCGTACCTGTTGGTCTCGAAGGCATCCAACTCCCGTGAAAAGCTGGGGGTACTGTTGCTGAATATTGTTTTCCGTCAGGGTGTCTTCGACGTTGTAGGTGATGTGGACTAAACCCAGACGTCAGGCTGCCGAAAAACTCAGAAGGGCTGGATGGTCACCGTTGACAACGAAGATTTCGTCTGTGCCTTCCTGAGCTTTGTATTTCATGGTCACGGACAGTTTGCCAAGTACTGGGAGTGGGGACGTTGCACCGTATGCGAAAAGTTTTACACCTGTTTGCTCCAAGCTGTGGCGGAGCCCGAGTTTCGTCAGGTCGCTTGATCCCACGGTTGACACAGTAGCTCCTGAATCGAGGGTGAATTCTACTGGCGTGCCGTTGACCTCCACGATCACTCGCGGTGACCTCGAGATGTCGCGTGAAGTGTCAGTTGCAAAAGTGTACTCGTCGCTGTCCGAGCCAGCGTTCTTGCATATGGCACTGACGGTGACTGGAGCCGACCGACATACTTTGGAGAAGTGGCCAACCTTCTGGCATGACCTGCAGGACTTGCCTCTGGCTGGGCAGCTGGATCGACCACCGTCGTGCGGCCACGATCCTCCACAGTTGTAGCATGATGCGTCCGGGTGTTGACGACGTGAATTATCACGAGGCTGTGATGGGGTTTTCTGATGGCGCTTGGACGGGTGGTGGTGCGAAGACGGCTTGGCGTTCGCTGCTATCGCTGCCACTGTGTTCTCGTTGGGCTGCTGCTGGCTTCCTTGTTCCATCAAGGTGACGTTGTGCTCCACTTCCTCAAATAACCTGCCCTGTTTGAGGATTCCCTCCAAATCGAGGTCATGCTGCATGGCATAGCGGCGAAGGCGTGAAGATGTTGTAGACAGCAGGATCTGATTTTTGATTTCCGTGTCTGGATCGGCGAAGGCGCAGTGTCGCGCTAGCTGTCGTAGTTTGGCATGAAATGAGTCAAGGGACTCTCCTTCTACTTGCTTGGTTTGCCGGAAACGGTAGACCTCGAAGGTTGTGTTGACCCTTGGAGCGAAGTAAGCGTCCAGCTTCTTGCGTGCTGCGGTGTAGAGCGGGCTTTCGCCAGCGGTGCTTGAGACAGCTGACGCTGTTGCCGCAGGTGCGGTCGCGGGAGGGTCGGGAAGCGCGCAGTAGGTGTCATGGACTTCCTCCCCGATCTAGTGTAGCAGCAAAGCGGTCTTACGGGCGTCGCTTGTGATGCCGCAGGCCACCACGAAGTTCTCGAAGCGTCTCACCCACTTCAACCACTCGGTGCCGACGTTATTGGCGTCAGTGGCACGCGCGTTGAAGAAGGAAAACGTGGGGAGCGTGCTGTGCTCCATCCCGTCACACAAGATGTCCGTTGTTGGATGTGGAGGGGTCCGTGCGGTTCAAAATCGCTGTCGGGCGATTCCTGCGTTGTTCTAACGCATCCTCGTCGCCATTGTAATGTTGGAGGTGTAGAAAAAGGGAAGGATTCCCTTAGATTGAAACAACAACGTAGTGGCGTTTATTCGTTAGTTGGTAGCCATCTTGGAGAGTCCTCCCGTTGCCAGACCAAGCCAGATTTATGGCTAGATTCCACTACAGTAGACACTACAGGGGGGAACGCTTACCAGGGTGCCGCGAGCAGCGCTTGAACCCGGAAGTTTGGCCGGGTGGTCAAACTGCAGCTCGCGAGCCGCAGTTTGGCAACCCCCGATTTTACAAGGTGACTATGCAAGAGAACTGAAAGGATTCTAATGTCTGTTGGATACACTGTCTAAAAAATAAATTAGGTGCCCTAAAAATAAATGACCGTAATCATTTTGATAAGCGTGATCATATTAGGCCGTAAGTATTTTCAGCTGCCTGAAAAAGAGCCGGGTATAATAACTTACAATTAAGGAATGTGAAACAGCAGTCCAATTTCCTGACGCTTTTGCACACAATGTTGTAATAAACTTTATTCAGCCCTGCAGATATAAGCAGTCTGTCACAAAAAGAGATTGCAGCAAGATTCGTGGCGGCGTGTTTTCTTTCTTTCCTTGCACCAGTGCTTGGCAAGTGGGACACGCTGAAGCCACGTCAGTCTTATGGACCCTTCTTATGACGATGCCTGCGCCAGGAACACAGAGGTGATGTTAAAAATCTTGATTACAGACGCTGCCCAGGATAGGAAGCTAAGTTATATTTATCTCAATGAGCTGCATTCCTGGCTTAAGAAGTAGCATTTTTGGTTACTATACAGGACAAGGAAAACCGTTGCAGTCAAACCGGTAAAGGCGGTTTACAACTAGAAAACAGTGCATTGCACTACAAGCGTCAAACCTAGACGTAGCAAATTGTTTTGCGGTAACCTCTAGCCCAGCCATTACGCAGCATCTGCACATGAACAAAATGAAAAAAAAAAAATTAAAAGCAATCTCGCCGGAGAAAGATCTAATTGGCAGCAAAATAGCCACCCAGGTAATTACGATTAACAGGATGCGTTGAATTGCGAATTTTTGTGCACAAGCCCAAAGTTTCTTTTCAAGCTTCGGACAAAACAGGAGCATATCCACTATTGCATGTTTTTAATAGTCTTTTTCCCCTCTAACGTCTGCGCTGCATATTACCTTTCAGGGTGCACTTTAGATCAGGAAGACTAATAATTTCTGGCACCATAAAACAGCTCCATCCCCGCCTCCCTGTATTTAGAGTAGATTGCTCAAGAAACGCAGACATCAGCGGGAGTTGAGGGGGATGCAGCGCTAGGCCAAGAGAAAATTGAACGGCCGTCGCCAGGCGGACTCAGATTGTTAAGATCTGAAAAAGCATAAGCGGGAACCAACTAGCCTTTTGTAAGCTCTAGACCGAGACGGTCTCACTGGGTGGATTCAGGCAGTATGGTTTTCCGCATGCGTCCATACAGCAAGGGACACCGGCACACAAGACATTCGAGCACGTGAGGCTTCCTGGGGGATCCTTGCATCCGCCCTCGGGCAGGACAGGTTGGGGACACACCGGGACAGACTGAAGGGACCGGTCTTCAACACCTGCGAAAAAACAACAACGTTAGGCGTTCCACAAATATGTAACATCAACGTTACTATACTCCGTTTCACCTTATGTTGTACCGCAGAGAAGGCTAGAAGCGCGAGTTCATAGCGTGGGGAGCTGCTTTTAACGCACGAGAGCTTGTGCCGCCGAGATGTGCCCTAGAGCAAGGAGCTCGCGCTTGTAGCCTTCTCTGCGGTACAACATAAGGTGAAACAGTATAGGTTAGCCCAGTGAAGAAACTGAATAGACTCTGGATGATAAAAACTTAGCAATATCAATTTCAATAAATGAATAAGCTCATCTTGTGCGACGACTACCTACTCAGTTTTGGCAAAATAACCAACCAATAAAAAAAACGATTTGTCTGCAAAAACGCACAGTCCATTTCTAAAAAAAAAAAAAAAAAGCTTTCCTAAACTTTGTATTACTAAGCACAGACGCAGCCGACGCTACGAGCTGAAGAAATCAATCATGAAGCGTCGAAAGCGTAACATTATGGTGCTAGTCATGGTCCTGCATGTATACGTGTTCCGTCATCGCTGAACTAATCAAACACAGAAGGCCTAGTGACTTGTGCTCTTGAGGCTGCTGAATTGGTCCCATTAGCCCGTAGCGTCGGCTGCATCTGGACTTAAGGTGAACGAAGTATAGATGAAAGCTCTTGTGGACGAGGCTTTCCAGGGGGTACGCCTACATGACTGCAAGCCGCTTCATCTTTGCTATGGAACGTCCCAGTGTTCGACCGGACTGCGTCCGGTCGAACGCACATGCCTAGAACTGGGCACACGAACGTAATTTCGCAACAAGTTCTTTTTTTTTTTTTTTTCGAAGGTCAAGTCAGATGTGGTGATATATTAAAAATAGATCGAAAAACGCGTCTGTGCACTTGCTATGCCAAATGTTTGTCCTCTGCAGACTGGTTTGTAATCCTGCTCCAAGGTGGCCATTGTCGCTTTCATATTGGTGATCGCCAGCATTTACTATTGATGCTTAGCGTTTTTTGAGTTAGGCAAGCCATCCGAGAGCGAGCTGATAACCCATCGTGTAGACAACAAACAGGCTGGGATACCATGGGAAATCCACAGACCCCGGTTTTTTTTTTTTTTTTTTTTTTTTTGAAGTCACTACCTCGAGCGTTGAGCTTTAAAAGAAATAGGCACAAAACTTCTTGCGAAACTACGCTGGGGTGCTCAATTTCAGGTATGTACATTTGTAGCTGGAATCTTGCTAGATGTGCCAAACGCTTTGGTCCTTACGGCCGCACCCTGTAGCTCATATCGAGCGAAGTTTAGATTCACCGTCTCGGCAGTTTGCCTCGTGTGAAAAGTTATTGTCGTGCAATGTCTGGACCGCAGAATCACTTATGACTTCAGTGATGTTAATCCAACCTGCGTAAGTATAGCCACTTTTTAATTTCGCCAGACAAAAAAAAAATAGATGCAAAAAAAGTAACTTTGCACAGTATCGAATTACAAGAAACCGTACCCAAGACTCGGGTAAGTTACGAGAAAAAGTACACCGGTGTATACCCTAAGTACACGAAAAGTAACTAATTACCACTTTTCCGCTGCAAAACCACACCGAGTCGGCGAGCAGCAAGCCCAATCGAAAGCCTGGACGCAAAGTTAACCCCCTCAGTTAAAACCACCCGAATCGCAGGTATACCTTGGCGCACGCATGGAAGTGGCAGTAAAAAATTTCCGTTTTGCTTTGACACGCTCTTTGTGCTTCTTACCATCGACACACCAGGATCCACCGCAGGGTTTAGGGCAGCATTCCTTTCCTTGGTCGGCGCACTCACTCGGCGTACAGGTCGTGAAGGAGCAGTCGCTGAAGACGCCTTCATTGCTCGGACATCTCGCCTGAACCTGAGGGCACAGGAGCCCTAGAAGCGCTGCTGCAGCGAAGATGAGCACACGGTACTTCATGCTGAAGCGGCGCAGTCGAGACAAAGCGAACACCCCGAGGTCGGCTCGTAGTCGTTTTATGCAGTATGCCGGCAGAAGTCGCTGCGCGGCGCGACCGGCTGGTCCTCTATTGGTTCACAGACCGCAATCAGCAAAAACACGTGCTGCCCAGCGAACACTAGCCCTCTCCTAAATTCGGTGCGCTATTGTGTTGCCTGCATATGTCTGTTTGTTCTGTCTAGTCACTGTCATCTATTAAAGGAAAAAGAAGCAATCGCAATCAGCTCGAGTGCAAACACTGAGGGGCCTGTCGCGACAGCAGAGCAGTTTCGTGTTACTGACACTTTATATTTATTGCTTCAGTTTGTTTCTTTGCCTTTTTGTTCAAAAACAAGGTATTGGATAGCACGGAAAATGGCGGATCTCCTCTGTCTGACGAGGCGCTTCACTCTTTCATAAAGAGAGTATTTTATGCAATGCCCCTCAGCGTACCACCACGTGGTACATCTAAGCTTTCAGATGAGCTGTAATTGGTACTTGCTTTGTACCAGTGGTATTTATACATTACATTTTCTTGTGTTTTAGGGCAACTGCTGACTATACTTTGCTTTAGCTTAAAGGGCTACTAAAAACCACATCGATATTTTTTTTATTTTTTTATTGTAAATGACGGAAAATCGGAGTGCCGAACCGAACTTTTTATCGGTTCGGGTTGGTTGGGGTTCAGGTTTACGCCAATCGGTTCAGCTCCGTGGGGGAAAAAATAACGGTTCGAATTGCTAAATTATTGTAATTTGTTTTGTATCTTCACTTATGCCACGCCGCCATAAAGCGACTAAACATTATTTTCGTTCGAAGGAATAAAGGAGAAGCGGGATTAGTTGACTTGAGCGGGGCAATTTTTTTATGCTAAAGCACAGCTATAAATGTAATTTTATATTATGCACAAACTCGGATATCCATATCCCATTGCCATGTCTATCGTAAAACAGGGAACGCGAAGAACAGATTATAACTTGCTTGATTTTCTACCAAACTTCGTTTGCACTAGAGCCGTAATGTAAGCAAGTGTGTAGAAAACAATCGTGTACCGTGTGCACAATGTGGTGCAGGTTTGGGTTCAATGAAGATGTTGGTGAATCCTTTCAAGATAGACGGAGAAATGTCCGAAATGTTCGGAAGAACAATGGTGTATCTATGTATGTGTGTGTGCGTGCGTGTGTGTTTGTGTGTGTGCGTGTGTGTGCGCGTGTGTGTGCGTGCGTGCGTGTGCGTGTGTGTGTGTGAACTTCGTTTTTGGTTTTCGTTTGTTTGGAAGTTGGATGTGCACTTCGAGTATTTAAGGCGTGGACGGAATAAACGTGGCAGCGGCGAATATCAAAGGAACATTTTTTGCACATGCTATATGTACTGCTACCCGCGAGTTGGTCCATAAAGCACTACACGACATTCACGCACCGGGCGCATTCAGCACCCAGGGCCGCGTTACTCGAAACTGGCAATGGACGACGATCTGAAGCCAGTAGAAGCCGCGAAGCGCGGAGATTTCGCGCCTCGGTGAGGCGCCTATCGAGGCTTCCGTAAAGAGAGCTACAGTTAAGTGCGAAACGAGCGTGTTGGTAACAGTAATTATACACGAGGAAGATACACAGAAAGGGGGGACGGACAACGAAGACTTCTCGTTGTCCGTCCTCCCTTTCTGTGTATCTTCCTCATGTATAAGAGCTACAGGTTCTCCATTTCACCTTACGATGAACCACAACAGACGCTACGAACAAACTCAGCCAATCCAATGCTGTGAATGTATTCCCTGACTCTCACTATTCGTCCTGCGCATAGTGAGAGTCTGCGGTCCATTGCGGGTGCAACGGAGTGCGTGTTGTACCGGGTTGTAAAACACGAAAACGAATAAAAGAAAAGAAAAAAAATGAGCGCCTTCTCTTTGTGCTCGCGTCTTAAGCTTCTTTTTCTTTTTTTTTTTTTTAAGACCGGGGAAATTTAGATAGATCTGCAGCATACTGCTGCTACCCATCTTGGGGTAACGGGCTGGCCGAAGGTGGATAAGGAATCTAAATATAAGTCGGAATTTAAATATAGTAGTATTAATGACGCAATGGGGCTTTGACGGAGATATAGAATATAAGGGGTCTAAAGCAGGCATTGTTGACGCCATGGGGTATGAGGTCCTTTTCAACGCCAATCGGCTAAACCAAACTGTCTCGTAACAATGGAGTCTTCGTCATTGTCGGAGTATGGAGTGGCTGCTGCTGTCAGTGTCCCTTTTAAAAAGAGCATTGGTTATTTATGTTATACGCCGGCACAAACCAAGACTGAAAAGTTGAGCTTCGTTCAATGTCAGAATTATGCGGACTTCTGCGCCAGATTAAATACACAAGCAGGCAAGGAGCAATACAATATATTTTTATTAGGAGTTGCATACAAGCAGCAGCTGGGTTCGCAACTCCAACGCCCTATAGGTGGCGGGCGGTAGTTCCAAGATGGCGGAAAAGACGGGGATATTTTCTCCCGATTCTCCAGGATTTCCCGTGCGCCTGCTCGCTGACTCTGGTCAGCGCGCTAAAAAATGATTTATTTGTCTACAAATGCGAAGCGGTTAGGAAGGGATCGTATTACGGGTAACGGAGATGTTGATGCACGTTAGGAAAACGAGCATGCTGATATTTAAAAGTTGCAGAAACCTTAACTTGCGAAGCTTTGTGGTGGGCAAGCGCGTTTTAGGCACCGGCAACGTCACTGTTTGTGGCAGAATATTTTTGAGGGTGATGAAGATATGTTTGCGCTTTGCCTGGCCATTAGTACTCTGGAAAGTGAGCCGCGCACGGTGTCCGTCAAGTTTCAGAAGAGCAGCGTTCACAGTATTGATATGTCTTCGTGTCACAGGCTCACAACTAGCTGATCACCGTCTCAGTTTTAGTGTATTGCAACACGTTATCAAACTGCTCTATGGTTATTGATAAAAGGTTTGTTACAGCAGGCTTCCGTGCAGTGTAGCAGTACAACCGGAAGCTCGTGCTGCGTCAATGAAGCATAATTTTCAGCGCGCGCCAGGAGCGTTACCGTGCTCACGGTAGCCTGCAGTAACGCTGTGCTAAAGCTGCCTATTAACGTCGTCGGCGTGTTTAGGAATTTTATTTATTTCTCTATCAAAAAGAGATATCTTAATACACCGTACGTTTGTGTACCGTGTTATTTGCAACGTTGCTGCCCCTCTCGCCAAAACTGCCCGTTCTAAGGTCTCGTTACGAACGGCTGGTTGACGCAGACGCGCTTAGAACGCTTCGAGCATTTCTTTATTTGCTTTGTAATTACCTGAAAGCAGGTACGGGCATTCTGTCTTTTTAAAGTGCTTGGAATAAATGGTCGTGTTTCTTGCAACAGCCTTAAAACGCAGAGCCATTCCCGATGTGTATTGTTCGACATACTGTTGCGCGACGAGTTTTCTCCTACTTAGGGCAAATAATAGACTTTTAGTAGACCGTACTGTACAGCTCTACATTGTTAGCAGGAGCGTTTGCCGTCCCGTTGAGCACAGATTGAGCGGCGGCCATGCACAAAAACAGAAATCCGCAGCGTATGCGATATACGAAAAGTACCTAATGAAATTAGACATCCTGATCCTTCGTGCAACGCTGTTGCAAGGCAGACCAAAAAAATTCCTATTTTAACGTCCTCACTTTTTTCGTTAAAACGGCTTCCCGCATCAAAGCCGACAGTCCATGCCACCGTTTCCGCGCAGCCGCTGCCGTCCCCGCTCCTCTGGTTCTCCTTTCGTCCGCGAGAGGGCGAGCGGCGCGCTGGAGTTGCGATCACCTTATCATGTCCCTCAGCGTAGGCTACTGCGGATGAACAGCACTGCATAAGCTACGAGCTTGTGCGTCTAGCCTTGACTAGTACTGGCTAAGGCGAGATGGAGCACAGCTAGCAATTTCTGTTCCATCCCTTTCATTGCAATCCAGCGCGACACAGCGCGAACACATTGGGCCTTTTTAGCATTTACGCGTAGCGTCGAACACGGAATATCTCGGCCAGGGGGTGAGAGCGCGTTTGTGCTTGCATCGAGCCATAGCCTGCGAGCGCGAGGATCTGGTAGCAAAGAGCATTTCTCGGGAACTTGGCATTCAGCGCACAGCTTTTGCAGTGGCGAGGATCCGAAACATGGTTTGCAAACCCGACGAGAAGAAAAGAAGCGGTAGCGCGAGGAACGCGAGGAGCACGAGCGGAGATTCCATCGCTCGGGAGAAGTGTGTTTCGGCATCTCGCCACAGCGGGGCGCCCGTTACAAAACTCTCCTCGATGTTGAGAGACTGAAGATACAGAATATTACAGTTGAGAGAGCTAGTAATACAAGTATCTAGGAGTATGGATATGTGGTGGTGCAGAATATCTCAGTGAGCATGAAAAGTATATAATAGGTAAGGGCAACAGAAATGCGGCTGTAATGAAAAATAGAGCACTTTGGAATTACAACAGGTATGAGGTGGTGAGAGAGATTTGGAAAGGGGTCATGGTGCCTGGCTTGACTTTTGGAAACGCAGTGCTATGCATGAAATCCGAAGTGCATGCAAGACTAGAAATAAAACAGCGTGGAGTAGGTAGGCTGGCTTTGGGGGCACATTGCAAAACACCAAACCAGGGAGTACAAGGAGACATGGGATGGGCGTCATTTGAGGGCAGGGAAGCTGTGAGCAAGATAGAATTTGAGGATCGTTGAGGCAAATGGGTGGGAAGCAATGGGCACGAAAGGTTTTCAGCTATTTATACATGAGGAGTATAGACACAAAATGGAGACAGCGCACTAGGAAATTAAGAGGAAAGTTTTTAGGCTATAGTGGGGTTACGGAAGAGCAGGTCTCAGTTAAGAAGAAAGTTAAGGCCACAGAAAGAGATCGGTGGCTAGAGGGAATGCAGACAAAGAAGGCTCTGGAAGGCTATAGATTAAACAAAACAGTTATTGCCAAAGAAAGCATTTATGACAATTCTAGGGGAAGCTCATTGTTGTTTGAGGCAAGGACAGGTGTTTTGCGAACCAGAACATACAGAGCGAAGTACCAGGAAATGGACACAGTGTGCGCTGCTTGTGGAGAGGAGGACGAGACGGCTGAGCACTTGATACTCTACTGTAAAGGGCTTCACCCTATGCATACCGAAGACAACATAGATTTAATAAGGTCATTGGGTTTTAGAGACAGCGAAGGAAAAGTGGATTTCAAGACAGTATATTACCAAGAAAAGATTAAGTGAATGGTGGCAGAAAGCGAGAGAAAACTAGGCATTTTCTTATTAACTGATGGCAAGGGGGATTTATAGCCTCACTTTCTTTTCAGTACGGAGTGAATATAGTTTTCATATTTAAATATTCTAAGCTTAAAGGGTAAGACAAAATTGCTAGGTGGCGTAAGCTACCGCCCGATCCAAAGGGCTCAGCCGTATTCATCCATCCATCCATCCATCCTCTCATACATTGTCTGCCGCTCACGAGCGTTTCGCCGCAGTAAGGTTGCAACGCCCATTGGCTGAGACAAAAAAGTAAAAACAAGCAAAACAACGAAAAACGGAAGTGACGTTTATTTTTGTTTTGTTTGTTTTTGCTTTTGTCAGTTTTGTTTTCTGACTCTTTGTTTCCAACCTCTGACCGTGCGACTCACGTGCGACTGTTGTTTGTCGTTTTCAAGCCTACGGTTGGGCGCTTTTCGGAGCTGTCGCGTCGGTTCAAGCGGTCTTTGTTTTTCTTGTTTTACACGTTGCCGTGTTATGTGCCGCCGTATTGCCGAGTGTAATAATCATGGAGTTGTTCGTGGTATTCAATGCTTGGGAGCGAGCGTCGGCAGTGAAGACCACTTTCATTCATGCAAGCTAGCGGGCCCCGTCTCGACACGTCGAGGCCCGTGGGACGCTTGTTCGGAACATAAACGGTGAGCGACCGACGTCATCAGCTTTGAAACCACGCCAAACGTTGGCCAAACGGCACCTAAAATCCCCTTTCCCCAGTGAAGCTGATTTCTGATGGATTATGCTTCCATTGGCTGGCGCACGTCATCAAGGAACGGGCTCCCATTGGCTCTCGTGCAACGTAATTCCCCCCAAAAAAAAAAAAAAAAAAAACACCAGAGAAGCTTTCTCTATGACTCTACGCGGCGCGGCCGCCGGTAAGAGGAGGAAGCGGCGGCTAAGCGGTGGCAGCAGAGCCAGAGCCCGTCCGGGCAGACTCCAGAGTGGCCGCACGGCCGAGCTCAGCGCCCGCGGCCACTTCACGAAAGCGCGCGCTCGGCCGTCCGCCGGCGACACGTGGCTGTCCACGCCACTACGCTGCAGACGTACTAAGGGAGTGAAAGAACGGCATTCATGCTTTCGCATTCACTACTCATAAGAAGTGCTTAGGTGTCCTCGGACTTTTTTTTAGTGCCAAATGCTATTCAAATGCTTTTAGAGCGCAGCTCTTAGGCACCCGTTTCCGGCTTGAGCGGCGTTGCCGTCGCCGTAACCGTAAGGTCACGTGGCCCCGGTGACGTCACGTGACCCCGGTGACGTCACGTGACGGGCCCCATGAGGTACGTGACTCCCGTGAGGTCACGTGGCCCCCGTGAGGTCACGTGACATCACGAGGGTCACATGACTTCACGATTACGCCGACAGCGACGCCGACGACGCTCGGAGGGAGGAGTAGCAGGCAGGATGAGGAGGTGAGGAGGAAGGAGGAGGGGTATACCCTCGCCTAGTACCCTTCCCTCCTCTTCCTCAAGAGCTGCGATCTAATTCGGCGTTACAGGGAGTTGTAAACGGCTTTTTTTTTGTTTTAACTGATAGCCAGATTATGTTGCAAGAGTTGTGGTAAAATGCCTTATATCAGCATACCAAAGAAAGTGTGATAAAAATACCAACTTCATAGCCATGTTATATGGACAATTCCCTGCTAGTTTCCTGTATTTTCCAGGATGACAATTTAATATTTGCCCTGTTTTCATATAGAATTGCTGATTTCATTTATATTTTCAGATAAAGATTATTATTGGCACTCTCTTAGAAGAAAGGCCATATACTACTAATAATAATAGAAGCCTAGATTATTGACCAGTGCACTGTTAACAATCTTTTGTCTACTAAAAAGTAGCTGGAAATATATGTAAATCTTTTATTCTTTTCATCGTAGAATGTAGCATACTTTTAATTACATATTCTGATTTGGCCGAAGTCTTGCCATAATTTGCATTTGCCACTAAATCAGTCTTACCAAAAAAATCTGGCAAACCAATTAGAGTTTGAATGATCCAGAAAGCACTTGCTAAAATCATTGATGTAATTGATTATTTGATTATATGAATATGTTTTCAACCAACAAATGAACAGGAATGTACCTGAAAAAATGTTGAAACAAAAAGAGTATGTGTACGCTAAACTTGCGAGGAATAAGGTACTTTGTGGAAGTTTCAAACCGGTCTGAAAGCAATATTCAATTGACAATAAAATATTAGGTTTCTGACTAGACCTATCTTTCATAAAGTATTACCAAAACCTATGCATCAAGTCTCACTTTGCTGTCTCACAATACCTCCAGCAAGGCTAGTCCCATTTTTTCGAAACATAGAAATATTATGTCATCAAAGAAAACATTTGTCTGGGAAATCGAAACAAACAATAATATTTCATACAATCCAATCAACTGCTTAAAGGGGCTCAGAAGCTACTATAGTTGGTAACAGGTTAAGAAAGCAGTAGAAGCTCTGCCTCCATCATAAGCTCATTGCTTTCCACCGGGCTTTGGCTGAGCATACAATGAAGTGCTATCAAAGGCAGAAAGCTCGCACTTAAGGCGGTGCACTTACTGGGTTCTTAACCCATCACTGACTATAGCAGTTTAACTTATCAAGGTACAACTGGCCATCCTCTCTTACCACACAGCTCAATCTTAGCAGCATTTGGTCTAACACATGCATAGGCTTTGTGCACAAGCAAACATAGTTTCCTGGGAGGGGGCTTCTACAAGTTAGACTCTTTAAAGGAGTTGAGAACGTCTTGGTAGTCGCCCTCGAGGACACGGTCTAGAAGCAGACAGTCGATCTGCCGGTCGTCTAGCGTGCCTCCGGTCCCCGTGCTCAGGAGACTGTCTGTGTCCGAGCCTTCTTCGACGGGCTGCAGCCGTGGAGTGATCATGTCCAGGCACAGGCCCTGAGTAGCTCTTGCCAAGGATGACTCAATGTCTAGCATCACCATTGGGGAGAGATCTTCCAGTGTTGCCAGTGGAACGCTCGATGCCCTGCAACAAAGTTGTCGCATGCTTTCAACGACCTGAACGACATTTGTGTAAAGACCTGCTTGCCACTTTAATCCTACAGCTACCTAAACACGAATGCATAAACTCTGGTAATGCTTTCGTTCTGGCAGTCCCATACATGCAGGTAAAAATTGAGGGGAAGGAGGAAATGAAAGCGTGCAGGGACGTCAGAACGCCAAACTCTGGTAGGAATGATTGGTGGGTAGATGTGAATCTAGCTGCCTTTGTCCCTACACGCTGTTCAGCGTCTTCAAATGCCACATGCAAGCATCTGATGCCGAGTGTTCGCTTCTGAACAGTGAGCAGAGCTTTGCATCTACCAGAGCTTGGTGTTCTGACGACTTTGTGCGCTCTCATCTCCCCCTCTCTTTCAATTTCTACCTCCAAAGCTGCCATGGTTTTTTGATACTGTCTATACTCCGTTCATTCCTAAGATGACAGCGTGCCGGAACAATCAATCACCTCCCTCTCATCAACTCTGACTCCGCTCTCTGCACGTGGGTATAGGCGGGAGTGTGATGACCGGAAGATAGACGTATGAGTGGTACAATGAACACGCAGCTTCCACTGCACTGTCAGCTTAGAGAAAAACAGAGTACAGGTAAATGACATAAATTAATCAATTATATTGATGCTTTAATCAAGAACCCCCGTGTATTCAGGGTCAATATCAAAAAGGAAAAGAACATTCCTTTGTGCATTCTCTATTCAAATAAAATTAAACTATTTAAACAAGAACAAGCTGCAGATTGTCAAGATGACAATAGTATCATCCTGCCAAATCACATCTGCATCAATTCCACTAAACTGTGCATCTTAGCCAAAGCAAATGTGAGAGGCTTTATCAAAATGAGTATGCGCTAACCAGCTGATCCTAAGAGCCCTTCCATATGTTTTGCTCGTTCGGAGTTTCGAAAAAAAAAAAAAAAAAATCATTGCTCCACACATTAAACTGGGGAAGTTCCTAAAGCTTTTGTACCCTTTCCAGAGCACTCTGAAAGGCTCTCTTCAGGAGGCAATTGAATGCACTCGTGTTATTGCTCACTTAAAAGCACTGTCCAGGGCTATACACACACTCCCATGTCATTTCTAGAGCTTTATGTAACTTGCAAGAATGACCAAAAAGGCCTAAAGACCAGTGCATGACACACACTGTCCCTTTTCTCACTTCTCTTTCTCACATATCCTCTCTGTTCCTCACCCTTCTCAGTAGAGAATAGGCAGAGTCATGCTCCCCCTTCTTAGTCCTTTGTTTCCTTCCCTTCTTTCCTATACAGCGCAGGAAAGGTGAAACTAGATTATCTCCTGCCTCACAAAAACTCATGGAAATAAAAAAAAATATGACCAGCAAAAGTTGGCTCTAAGAAAAGTTCATTTCACTTAACCCGTGTCCACGTTACGGAAAGATTGAGAGTTTCGTACGAGGGTGAGGAAGACTCGACCGTTTGGGGATGTTTGTCACGAGAAGGGTCATGGTCGCTCGAAGCTTCTGGAAACATGCGGTCCACGACGTTGGCCACGAGCTGCTTCAGAGGAGGTACTGCAGACACTGCAGTCACCCGGTCATTTGCGAGAGAAGTTGGGGATGCTTTCGGTTCTGGAACCTTGGCCTGCCTTGCAGTGAAAACCCGGTCCACCAACGAGGAGACCAGGCCCCGAAGTGGTTCCGTGGTGCGGTGATATAAAGCTGCTGTTCCACGCTCCTCCTGCATTGACAAAACAAGCAGTTGGCGGGAGCTACCAAAACAGTTTTAGAAGAGCGCCATGTTTAAATCTTCAGCTCCAGGTTAAGAAATGCATAAATCATGAAGCAATTTAAGGGGCACTAACAGGGCATTTATGCTCGCCAAGGTTTTTGTTTGTACATGACATCTGAGATCCCAACTACCCAGAACACATTTTGCGGCTCAAAGTTTGTTTTCTTTCCATCCAAAAACTGCCAATCAAGAACTGGCCAGTTTGAGTCGCGCTCACTCTCTTCTCCGTGGTCACGTGCCATTTTCTATGGTTTAGACACACACACGAAATATAATCAAATTCGTGGGTCATTGAAGGCACAGACTCAATATTAAAAATAAAAAACAAATATGAAGGCCATTTTTTTGTGGCTCCTAAAATGCTGCTAATATGTTGACTGAAGAAAAAAAAAAGAGTTGCACAGAATACAGGAAGTACTTTGTGCATTCTCTGCATAATTCTCAACATGGCGTCATATTGCGTGAGTCATGGGCTGGACAAAGCGGACTAAGCGATGGCGATGGACGACGGGCGTGGAACTTCTGCTTCAGAGCTGTTGTTCGCGATACAGGCGAATCTATCTAGCTTCACAAGATAAATTTTTACCGATCAAAACAATTAGGATTTATTCTGTAAGACACGTCGGAACCCCAAGCTGATTCACACAAAGACATCATTGAGTCGTCGCCCCTTCTACTGGCTGAAGACATTGCTTGTCTCACGATCATGAATTGGTAAAAGATAGAAAAAAGCATAACAGTCAAGCACTTCAGGCTTGACGTTTGCGTTTTTTGTGCAATGTGTGCTTTTTCGTATGCTTCGCATAACCAAAGAAATGAACAAAAAAAACATTCAGCCTTTCCACTCTCGTGAAGAAGGAAGACCAGCGGAGCTGTACTCAATACACTGCCGCAACGCGCACGCGCCCGATTCCCGCTTCTTCTAGTCCGACACGCCGCCGATCGTGGATACGTCTCCGGCGAACCAGAGTCGGTCGCACACGGCGCACGTGATGCCAAACGGGTTCTCCACAAACTCCCTTCGGAACCTCGCCGTCGCACCCAGGAACTGTTCAGCCGGCGTGGAGTGCAGTCGTCGCCGGGCCTCGCGCTTGCGCTTGGCCTCCGTGGCACGATCGTAGTCCGTGGTGTTGGCCCGCTGGCACCCTTTACATCGCTAGTTCTGTTCTCGGCGGCGGCTTTCCAGGCGAGCGATGTGCTCTTTGGCAAGGGAATCTGAAATGCTGGACGCAGTGGAAGTTGAGGCGACAGCGGCCTTGCGGCGGTTGCGGACACATTTGCGCTGCTGCATACATCGCCGCTCCTTCCGCAGCCTGTCTTCTTTCCCCGAAAGGGTGCGCGGCTGACTCATCGTGAATCCAAACCAAAACTGATAAGAGCGTAGGAGCGTAGGAAACAGCGCGCAAAACAGACGAGGACGAAGAAACAATGTGACGAGCGCTGTGCTCGTTACGTGTGCTTCTTCTTCGTCGTCATCTGTTTTTCGCGCTGTTTCCTACAATGAATTCCCACCAACGCGCGCAACTATCAATTCTTCTATGATAGCTGGAAAGGTTGCTGCCATCTACGAGCGACGGCGGAAACCATACTGATTTGTGCTTGCCGCCGTCACTTATAGATGGCGGTAGCTGTCCAGGTAGGCTTGTGTCGACATACCGGACACGATCCTGGGGAACCTAGCCCTTAACAGCTCCGCTGTAAAAAATGTGGTAGGGTTTAGTGATGTGAGTTGTGGAAACTCTCCCTTCTGCATTTCTCCTTCCTCCCCAGTCCAGTTTTGGTTTTGATTTCGAGCAGTTGCGTTCTTTGGCTTTACTAAAAATATATGGGACACTATAGCAAAATATTGATTGGGTAGTCTTCTGACAGTATTTTAAATCGCCTGGAAAAAATTTAAAAAAAATTTGGGAAGCTGTCAGTGTCCCTTTAAATTATGAAATTTTGGCTTTTATACTTTAAACAGAATTTTGTGCAATGCCAAAACCAATTATTTTAGCATACAGGGTAAATGTAGACACTGCACACCAATGGAAAACATCAATTTCAAGCATAGATGTCATTTTTCTAGAAATTAACCTTATTCGTGCAACCAGTTTGTATCTTATGTCTATACAAAAGAGGCAATATTCCACCCTCAAGTAACTTAGCTTTTTTTTTTCATTCATAAAATTTCTTTTCCTTTCTTTTAACTTTTCGTTTGTGTTGTTTGAGGAGAATCAGGAATGTGCAGAGCAGGAAGATTTCTAAATAGAAGTGTTTACAAGCTAAAATAAGTATTCTGGTTAAAATGTAGATGCACCAGAGCAAATGTGGCAGAAAAGTTTCATTCGATTCATGAGTTGGACAAACACACCTCTGAGAACGCTCTCCGAATTCCCGGGGGCCGCCTTGGAATGACCCGTTGAGGTTCGGGAAGTTTCCGGTACATCTCATCATTGCAGATATCCTCATAAATTTTCAGCATCTGCAATGACCAAAAATGTGCACGCAGTTCCAACACCTCTCGTTATGAAGAGCACAAGTGGAAAGCGAAACAAAGCATGGTTAAGTTGCTGCTTGTTCGTACAGCTCCTTTTTCTTTCAATACTATTGTTTCGGTCCTTGCTTCCAGTGCCAGAAATAAGGTTACCGCAAATACTAGTATATGCAACCACATGTTTTTAGACCAAAATTCCTAAGGGAGAACTCAATAATTCAGAGTGAGATTCGAAGCGTTCGTTGTTCCATTTCTGCTAACAAAATGATGTCACAGAAGCCGGAGTGCTGTGTTGTCGGATGTCGCGACCCTGGTGGTTGAGGCTAGAAGTCATGGCAAAAAGTAAGAGTGAACTCAAGTGTCGCAGACGTTGCGGAGCCTTGTCTCGGCTTAACTAGCTTATTGAAAATAACCCCCCTCTTATACTCCAAATATCGCAATAATCTTTGTAGTGTAGCTAGAAAAAAATCACCATGAAAACAACCTCTTATTTCATTTTGTTCCGAATTATTGTTAATATCAAACAGCCCAAACATACTCTCGAAAATCACACGCAATAATTCACTTATCCCTTTTACAAAAAAAGCTTCGAAGTATTCTGCTAAACATTACGGGTCTCTAATATAAAATTATAATATTGACAACAACAACAAAATTATGAAAGGAATCACAGCAGATCTGAAAGGTAAATGTTCTTTCTTGAGACTTGCATTACCAAAGCATAAAGTTTGTGGGAAGAAATGTGCAGAAAGTGTTAAATCCCCTAATCAATTACTTTAAGCTCCAATACAAGCCATACTGTTACACAGAGTTCTGTGGGAAAGCATTCACAATTTTCACAAATTCAAAACACATAAATGAAAAACAATTACAACTGAGAAAAAAATGTTCTGTTTCTTGAGCACTTGCTATACACATCACTAGAGTTTCACTGTGGTCAGTCTTCCATGAATGGCCCAAGTATCATTCTGAGGTCTCTAATAGGATTTGCCATTTCCAAGCAACAAACTCACTCCAATAACATTCTTTAAATAGAATCATCATTTAATTCCTTGTTGTCTGAAACCTAACAGCTATGGGATATGTTTACAACAGGCAAGACATCTCTAACTGGAACGTACCAGCTAAGGTGAATATTTCAAAAGTTAATGTAGTGCATTTCCGGTAATTACTAATTAGTTTCCTAATCAAATCCTTTACGCTCATAACCTGACGTTTGCCGGGGTCGATAATATCATCCTGAAGGGAACATCATTATTTCAAATTCCCCTTTTCTAAATTATACAGTCGAACCCAGATATATTGAATTCAAAGGAGATCTTAAAATAGTTTGATATATCGATAATTTGATATACAAAAATAAGTTAACTTAAGCTCCAGTTGAAATTTCCGCTTGTCTCTGCTAATACCGAAGGCCGCGAAAACGGAACCTTACCAAATAGAGCCTCTAAGACCTTACCAAATAGAGCCTCTAAATATAGTAGAGCTTAGATGGTGAAGATCACAAACACCGCCGCCTTTACGCCTGGCCACGACCTCCACAGAGCAACAGAGCGCCGGCAACAAAACACGAAAATAATAAAAAAAAATGAAAGAACAGAAAAAGCGAGCCGTATAAAAAAACCTCTCAATCCATAGGATAAAGTTAAGCAAGCAACAAAAAAGAAACATCACTTAATTCAGGCAGCAAAAAAGGAAAGGCAAAAAAGAAAAAAAACATGCAAAGCAAAAACGACAAAAGAAAAAGGTAAACAAAGATAAGGCGGTGGAAGTGCGATTGCTGTTGCTCAACCGTTGTCGACACACTCAACTTGACAGACTTTTTCTTTTTTTTTGCTTTGGACTGTTCGATATAAACAATAATTCGAAATATCTGAGTGTGACATAACCGGGTTCGACTGTATACCATAAAATCCTGAGCAAACAGCCACTCAAAATTTGTGAATAATCAAGTAAAACTGGGGGATCGGCACTCCTTAGGTCAACAATATGTAAAAATATGTTCTTTGTGTATTTTCTGAATGTTACGAAATTGATGGGTGGGCACTTAAAGGAGCTGTGCAACAATTTTAACATTGAAAGAATTGGCACCTTCTACCTTTGACATTGTTCATCTTGCACAAAGGATAGAAAACACACCTCCTTCCTTCGAAATGTTGCGATTCCGCCGCGTAATCGCGAGGCAAAAATTAGAATATTACCCGACCTGCAACCGCGAGCGGCGGCCATGAGAACCACGCGGCATGACATCAATGGGGGTCTGATAGAAAGGTAGCAAGTTGTGCGAATACCTGCTCGATAAAAGGTAACTTTTCTATAAATGTTGTCGTTCCAACATAAGTATAAATGCGACAAGAACTGGTATCATCGACAAAACTTTTATTATACGGAGTTTTAGTGGCGTCATCTATCCTAGGTCCACAAAACCGTCAGCTCTATCTGCTACCGCGAACAGCCGCCAGAAGCCGGAGGGGGAGGAGGGCAGAGGCGGACGGGGAATGGCCGGACCCAGATGAGACTTTCCTCCTTTCACCATGTTGTTTGCGCTGCGCCAGCACGTGGTCACGCGGTCGCTAGCGGATGAGTAGTCGCTGCTCACTGATGGCTTTAGAGAGCTTCACCGGAACCCAGCGCGACCCCCATTGACGTCACAGCGCACGTGACTCGGAAGATGGTGAAGGAGTTGAGAGGTGCCGAAAACTTCAATCTTTGTCAATTTTTAAAATAAAAACTAGGACATAGAGACAAAAGCGTTTTTTTGTTCTTTACTTCAGAAAGGTCGAGACACCAACTCCCAAATTATTTAAGCGAAGCACTGAAATTGTTGCACAGCTCCTTTAATGTGGAACCTTTTCTATCCCAATTCTTTTACCAAGCTGTCGAAGCGCATTCTGGGCCAAAACACAAAAGGCGAAAAACCCCTCTTCCCCTTGACCTCAGAGCTGGAGAGACTGGAGGATTTGACTAGACGATGTGGACCGACGGTGCTGCCAGTGTGGCTGCCACCGGCCTCGCTGTTGCTGCTGAGCTCCCCTCCGCTGAGCTCACTGCTCCCGCTGCTGCTTCCCATCAGCCGACTCTGGTGCATCTGGTCGCTGATCTCCTCCAGGTTGTGCAGGGCCTCCGTGTAGGAGAACTTGACGCGCATCACGTCCTCTTCCATCTGGAACACCCGCTTCTTTTGCTCCTGGGTAGGTAAGGCCAAGATGCCAAGTCAGCCCTACATGCTTTCTGTTCTCATGCAACTGCGGGTCGGTCGTTGGCACAGAAATTATTTTTTTGTGCAGCCAGTTTTATGACATATGTGTAGTTTTTTGCACAAGAATGACGGGCATATAGACCCTTTCGACGGAATCACTCTCCTTTACACCCCTGTAATATTCCATTTAAAATCTATCATTTACAAATACCGGCACAGCTGATTTCACCACAAGAATTGTAGCAGGGTGGAAAAATAGATTGCACAATAGGGTGCAATAATATAATATATTCAACCCATATTTAGAACAAAAACAAACATACTACCTTAGTAATAAGAGCCCTATCTAGGTCGATGATTGCGCAATGAAAAAATTCAAATTGAAATGTTATGACAGTGAACAACAAACTTGGGGTGTGTTCAGATAAGACCGAACATGCGAGTCTGGTTCACATTTTTGTTTTTCTTCATATCTTTATATGTTCCTCCCCAATATTGCCAGACGCATCACTGAGTGAGCGCATGCGTGGCCAAATGGTTACCGTGCTTGGCTATCGTGTGGAGGATCCAGGTTAGATTCCAGAGCAAAATGATTTGTTGGCCTAGTTGGTTAAACATTACGAAAATTAAAAAGCGCGAAAGACAAGGACAAGAGGGGGACTACACAGGACAAGCGCTTACTCGCAACTCACGTTTTAATTCGGAAGATGAAGAACCTTAACGTTAAATGTTACAAATATTTACATGGTGTCGGATGGCGAAGGAGTAATACCTCGCTTTGCATGTTGAAATGGCGATTAAATTAATGTAAAAAAGAACAGTGTCCAACATAGAAGAGCACGGAAAGTTACACATAAAGGGGCCTATTGTATAAGAAAAGAACTGTAGCAAAATGATTTGTTGGCCTAGTTGGTTAAACATTACGAAAATTAAAAAGCGCGAAAGACAAGGACAAGAGGGAGACTACACAGGACAAGCGCTTGTCCTGTGTAGTCTCCCTCTTGTCCTTGTCTTTCGCGCTTTTTAATTTTCGTAATGTTTAACCAACTAGGCCAACAAATCATTTTGCTACAGTTCTTTTCTTATACAATAGGCCCCTTTATGTGTAACTTTCCGTGCTCTTCTATGTTGGACACTGTTCCTTTTTACATTAATTTAATCGCCATTTCAACATGCAAAGCGAGGTATTACTCCTTCGCCATCCGACACCATGTAAATATTTGTAACATTTAATGTTAAGGTTCTTCATCTTCCGAATTAAAACGTGAGTTGCGAGTAAGCGCTTGTCCTGTGTAGTCCCCCTCTTGTCCTTGTCTTTCGCGCTTTTTAATTTTCGTAATGTTTAACCAACTAGGCCAACAAATCATTTTGCTACAGTTCTTTTCTTATACAATAGGCCCCTTTATGTGTAACTTTCCGTGCTCTTCTATGTTGGACACTGTTCCTTTTTACATTAATTTAATCGACATTTAGACATGCAAAGCGAGGTATTACTCCTTCGCCATCCGACACCACGTAAATATTTGTAACATTTAACGTTAAGGTTCTTCATCTTCCGAATTGAAACGTGAGTTGCGAGTAAGCGCTTGTCCTGTGTAGTCCCCCTCTTGTCCTTGTCTTTCGCGCTTTTTAATTTTCGTAATAGATTCCAGAGATTGAAATGTTCTTTTATTTATTCTTTCTACTGGCATTCTAATTAAGTCATCTGATCGAGTTAAGAACGTTCTATGCGCCAAACGTTCTACGCCGAATGTTCCAGAAAACCACATGGGTACAAAAGGTGCTCCGCGTGGTGAGCCAGAGTCAGTCTTGCCCCAGCGTTCAATCCTGCTGTTTCGCCGACATTGATGCCTGCGACGCTAGTCTTTTTCTATTTTGTTTTGGGCATAAGTTTGCCCCATTAATATTTAGCTTGCTTCAGTTTTCGTCGCCTCATCAATTGTCATTCGTGACAATATGTGGAGGGAACGAAATCACAAATGTTTTCTAAAAAGAAACAGATATCTCTAAAGAAAAAAAAACACGACTGCCCCAAGACAACAATGCCGTTTTTGGGCTTTGTCGGTTCTGTCAAGTTTGACTACATGTAATAGGCAAACAAAAAAAAACAAGAAATTGAGTATTTTTTTAAGAAGCAGTGAATTATAGTTACTACATTCTTACAATGTTTACAGAATTCTAAAAAGTATACATCGCGCATAAAAAATTCACAAATCTGGCTGCTTTAACATTTTGACACCATTTTTGTGACTTATTATCGCGTTATGTGTTGAGGATATTAAACTGAAACTTTTTCATATGTCCTTTATAAAAGTGTCTCTTATCAAAAAATAAATTGCTGCTCTAGTTTATTATTCAAATTATTTACAGCGCTTTAAACATATCCGAAATTGAAAAGTTTCAAAAATGCAATGTCCAATTAAAAAAAAAACATCTTCAATCATTTTCAAATTTGGAGGAATCACTCTCCTTTAAAAAACTCGTAATATTCCATAAAAAACATGTTGCATTATTTTGTCTCCGTCAAAAGTACAGCGCTTTGAAATGTACCTCCCCACGTGGACATTTTTGCCCAAGGCAACGTCCGCAGTGGTAGCCTTCCAATTTTTTTGTTTAGAACTTCTCACGATGTCCTGTTTTCCTACTGGTGCACAAGTTTGAATTATACATCTACACTGCTCTAAATACATCTATGAAGTGCACGTAGCTCAGGACAGCAGTTCAGAGCATCAAAGACGTGAACTGTGATGGGCCCACCCTTCGTGCTTAATTGCTGCATAGGCCACTGCACGGTCGTGCAAACTGAACCACAACCCCCCGCACGAGACACTAGGCTCGATGGAAAGAAAACAACATATATAACCAAGAAACTTCCTGCCCGAAACACACAAAAAGAAAAAAGAAAACTATCGCTTTCAGACGTTTTTCACCTAAGTAAACTGACGGTGCTGGAAGAACCGGGCTGGTAGGGTTTTTATAATGTTTTTAAACAAATAAATATTGGTGCTCAATGGACCAACAAACCGCCGGACCCACATGAGTCAACGAAGGGACTCTATAACATAAGTTGACGTTAATCGCCACCGAGATCAGTGGTGTAAGTAGATCATGAATGTGACAGAGTTGACAAGACAAGGAAAGGAAAGGGGGGGGGGGGGGGGGGGTATAGGTTTGCACACCCTGAGTGTAGCAACATATATGAGGAAGGGATAACATAAAGGACGAACAGACAAAACTTACAACTGGCAACAACATTTATTGTTCGGTGAGTTTGTATATATATGCGAAATTAAAGGAAAGGAAGGGGGGGGGGGGGAAGGGTGAAGGTAGGAGAAACTGGAAGCAGGACATATTTTACCCCCCAGCAGAGGGCGAGCGTCACCTCTTAAACAATGTCACAGTTTGGGGAATGGGAGAGGAGCTCCTGCAACAGAAAGTTAATATCTTTTCTAGACAGGCTTATCAAGGGGAAACCGAAGTTGCCCTTGGAATGATGCATGGTGAACGCCTCCATAATCTCTCGGCCGTATCTGGAGGGGTGACCGCCGATTCTCGTGGTCCACGAAAAGTAATCCGAGCAAGAACTGCGATTCAGCTTATGTTTAGCAATCGGGTGTTAACTGATCTTAGAGCCACCGGTGATTCCTTTCCATCCTTTATGTTATCCCTTCCTGAAATGTGTATCCATTACCAACATGCTCGTTTTGTTCCTTTCAGTGTAGCAAGCTATTCCTTTAGTTTGTATCATTCGGATTAGACTCCACCACGGCCAGTCTCTCGCCCGCCACCTTTAGAGTCAGCGGCTGGCCGCCAAAAACAATCTCTATCGCGCGGTATCAAATAGCAAGTCAAAGTAAACGTGCACTGCTCTACACTGCATGCGTCCACGCTTGCGTGTCTTGGTCGCACTGCACATGCACACACTCAATCCATACCTTGTGACTTTAAAACCAATAAAGTCTGAAGCATTCTTTCTCTCTCTCTCTCTGTTTCGGCGTCGGGCACAAGGGGGCTGGTAACAGCCATTCTCCGTGAACGAAACTTGATATGTGCGGGCGAGGACGCGGGGCCTCGGTGGTAGGCGGTTGGACTTTGTACGAGAGTTCTTATATGCATAGTCGCGGTATATGTCTGAGTGCGCTGCCAAATACTAGCAATATATACCATAACCGCTGCTTGAACATGTTGATTGCCAATGTATTTTTATTTCTTTTATAACTGTGACAGACGACGCAATAGGAGACAGCCGGGATGAGCGGACAAGACAAGGTGTCAGCGAAGCAATTCATTAAAACAGTTGCCTAAGAAGGTAGTAAAAGTGATCCTCAATCCCACCGAGGTACTATGTTCAGTTCTTACGTTTACTGCACGAACCGAGGTTTTGTATATTGTTTCGTGCTGGGGATTTATGTTTAAGTCTGCACAACCAGGCAGTGGCCTATGGGCGGGCTTGTCTTAGTTTGCATCTTTGATGCTTCAAACTGCTGTCCTAAGCTGCGTGCACTCCATAGATGTATTTAGATCGGTCCAGATGTAGAATTTGAACTTGTGCACCAGTAAAAGACAGGACATTGTAAGAAGTTCTAAACAAAAAAATTGAAAAGCGGCCACTGCGGCCATGGCCTTAGGCAAAAATGTCCACGTGGGGAGGTACATTTCAGAGTGCTGTACTTTTGACGGAGACAAAACGATGCAACATGTTTTAATGGAATATTACGAAGGTGTAAAGAGGGTGATTCTTCCAAATTTTAAAACGATCAAAAAAATTTTTTTTTTTATTGCATGTTGAATCTGCAAAACTTTTCAATTTTGGGTATGTTTTAAGCGCTGTAAATAATTTGAATTATAAACTAGAGCAGCAATCTATTTTTTGATAAAAGACACTTTTATGAAGGTCATAAAAAAAGTTTCAGTTTAATATCCTTAAAGGACACATGCAAAGAAAACAAAATATTTTTTTTAAACAGCTTAGATGGAAAAAGGATATCATAAAACGATTTTACAACGAAGAAGAAAAATTTTTAGAGCTATATTTTCGGCGCTATACGAATTTGTAGTTGGAGCCCGCCGGAGCCGCCGCTGGTGGCGTGGTAGGCCCGCGCGCCGCCGCCCTGCGTCGCCGGCGCCGTAAAGCCACCCCGCCGCCGCACGCTGAGCGTTGTGCGAACGCCGCTTCAACGCGTTTCTCCACGCCCCCATCGCCGCCGCCGCACAAGTTCGTCTGGTTCGGGGCGCCGCCGCCGTCATCTGACCGGCGCACAGGTCTATCACGTCTGCTTGCGCTTTTTCAGAAGTTTCCTTTGGGCTCTAAAAGTTACTTATTAATCTTAGTTTTTTGTTATACTTCAAACAAAGATGAATAAGTTACTTTTAGAGGCCATAGGAAGCTTCCGAAAGAGCGCAAGCACCACGTGACAAATATGGGCCCATCACGTGATAAATAAGGGCCACTTTTCTGCGGCGCCCGCGGGCGCCAACTACAAATTTGTATAGCGCCGTAAATATAGCTCTACAAATTTTTTTTCTTCGTTGTAAAATTGTTTTATGATATCCTTTTTCCATCTAAGCTGTTTAAAAAAAATGTTTTTTTCTTTGCATGTGTCCTTTAACACATAACGAGATAATGAGTCACAAAAAAGAGGTCAAAATGTTAAAACAGCCAAATTTGTGAATTTTTTACGCACAATATATAATAATTTTTAGATTTCTGTAAACACTCAAGAATATAGCAACTATAATTCACTGCTTCTTTAAAAATATTCAGCTTTTGGTATTTTTAGTTTGCCTAATACATGCAGTCATACTTGACATAACCGACAAAGCCCGAAAAAGGCGTTGCCGTCTTGGGGCAGTCATGTTTCTTTTTTTTCCTTAGAGATATTTTTTTTAGAAAACATTTGTGATTTTGTTTTCTCAACATATTGGGGAGTAACATATAAAAATATGAAGAAAAACAAAAAGGAAAACCGGACTCGAGTGTTCGATCTTTTCTGAACACACCCCTTGGCTAAATCAGAAGTTACAAAGTAAAAGTAATTGGGGTTTGTGTATGTTGAGACAGTGGAAATTTCGTCAGCCCAAATGGGCACATGGTGTCTTCACTGTTCATGAAAAATTTTGCCTGTATAGTACCACCGTCAGCATGGGGTTTTTGAGATGCAGCACACAGCAGTGTTACGTACACAACCAGGCGCCGGTATGATCTTCATCCAGATCGAAAAGGGTAGGGGTGGTAATTGAACCCAGGATCCCTAGGTTCTACAGCACGAGCTTTCGCTTCACGTCTTCCCAGCTGTGGTGCATTAACACACTCAGTCATTAATCCCCCAAGTTACAAAGACAAAAGCCGAAATTCTGCAGTCAACCCATTCTATGTAAAAGTAAAAAAAAAAAGAGATATGTGTTCTACAGGCTTTTGTGCTGAATCTCAGAGAAGGAAAGAAAACAAACCAAGACCATGTCTCTTTTCTTCCTTTCCCCTTTCTTCAATGCCACAGGGGCCTACACAGCTTTTTATCAACATGTGTTGCAATCACACACTTATGGTTCAGGTCAGCCTATCCTTCAATATTTTCACACAACAAAATTCTCCATTTAGCCATATTCCTCGGTGAGTAACAATATCATACATTACCAAACAAACTATCAAGTGGTATGATACTTTAGCTAGGATACAATAAAAGTCTACAAATCAAGGAACCATCAGAAGGTGAGCAGCAAATTGCCTAATTTCTATGATTTAAAAAATAAAATAAAAAAAAACAGATTTGTTTGATTTAAATCAGATTAATTTAATTTAAACCACCGTAGCTAGAAAAAAGTCACTCTTCACAACTACATGTATCTTTAAGCATGGCAGACTCGATTGATCAACCCACCCAATTGCTGAAACAACGAACATAAAAAAAAAGAATTACTGCAAATTTAAAGTACAGTTTCATTAACAACTTCTGATTAATGTAAACCCACCATTCTAGAACAAACACAACTTGATTTTTTTGCTAGCTGAAAAACTTCATTCGATTTTCTTTTAAATTTTGAGATGCAATGAGACATTACCTTTCTAGTTTTCGTTTCTTCCTTTTGCATCTTGATTTGCTTGCAATAGGATGTTATATAACTGACAAATAGAGTGGAAGGTAGAAAGGAAGCTCAATGCTTCGACTTGTTCAGAAGAGCATTGCTTTGTGTTCATGTCTAGCCTGGTATACATTTTTTCTTGCTTGATGAATATTTGATTTCAGTACAAAACAGATGCACATAGAAAGCACTAAATGATAGAGAAACAGTAAACAAAAATTGGAAGTAACCTTTATCTTCAAAGTCCTATCATTCATGAAATGCAGTATTTAAGGTTGGATTGTTTAAAATTATTTAGAAGACATTAAACTGCAATTTGGAGAGCAAAGAACCTTTTTTTATTTTTTATCCAATTCGCCGATACATTACGTGGGGAAACTAAATTGGTGTATAGATCTCATGGTGTCGGTAATGTGACATCAAATTTCCCACTAAATTTAGCGGGGAAAGTAAACTGGTGCATAGGTAATGTGACATCAATTTCCCCGGTAAATTTAGCAGGGAAACAGAATTAGTGTATAGGTCACCTGATGTTAGGTCACTTGACCTAAACACCAATTCGGTTTCCCCACTATATTTAGTGGGAAATGCAGCGGACAAACAGACGGACGGACGGATATCACAAAGAAAAGTTGATGCCAAGTATAAAAAGACACATTAGGAATTTCGACTTTGCTCCGTCTGTAAGTAGACACAAAAGAGCCACTGTAGCACTCAGCTAACAAGTAGACTGTGCCTGCAGCTGCAAGTAACTGCAAGGGGTAATAAAAATGTTCCATTACAACATATTTTCCAAAGTATCTTTTGCACGACAGTTTGGTAAATACTGTAAAAGACTTAATTTTTGCAAGGACTTAATATTCACAAATTTCATGGCTTTTGCCAAAAAGATAAGTTGAACAAATATATTACCCTATGGTAACAAACACACAGCATACCACTTTCAATAGCAACATTTTTTGCTCGCAAAATTTTCACAAAACCGACCCTTCGTAATATTCACAAAATATTCAGCCTGCAAAAATGAAGTTGCCTACAGAAGGTTTTTGCAACAGTAAACCCAGTAACACCAGCCTTTCCTTGACTAATCACAGGCTGTAACAAAATTAAATAAAATGCTACCCACCTCAAGTGCTTCATTGAGCCGTGCCTTCATTTCAAAGTATGGTCTGTAAAAAAAATATACCATACAAAACATGCTAGCATGAAGTCATCCAAAAAACTTTTAGAAGTTTTCATAATGATAAACACCAAACACCATGAAAGCTTGTATGTCTGCTGTTAGCATATCCCACAGGTTAACTTACCCCCCAGAAGGTGGCCTAACTTAGCTGGTGCTAATCCAGATTTTGATTTTGCAAACAGACTTTGTAGCTTTTTCAAAACCAGAGAGCCAGCCCACTCCAATTTTACAGGTAACTTGCCTTCCCTCAGGCCACTACAGCAACCTGCTTTTAAAATATAATTGTTACCAAAATATAATTGCTACCAAACCACGTGTGTCATTCAAATGCTTTCATTTGATAAACAGTCCAGACAGAAAGGGCCCCAAAATCAATAAAGAAGAATGAGACACAATCTTGTGAAAATGGGCAACAAGTGGTGCTGATGAATGCAGCAAGTAACATGTGCAAAGAACTGCCTCATAACTAAGTTCTGAAAGGCTTGGTGTTTTGTAGAACATTAAAGCAAAAACTAAAATTTCACCATTACCGTCAAGAAAAAACAAATTTATGCAATGTGGATAAATACTAGGACTGTGAGCATATTCAAATTTTCTAATAGTAGTTTCGAATAGTATGCTATTCGATATTCTCTTCGAGATGAACTGCAATATTCATATTTTTCAAGACTTGATTGCGACAAGTTAGCCCCATTGAGCATGCTTCTTATCGAGCACTGGAGTACTGTGGAGAAGCAACACCTGCAGAAGCGAGCTCCACAAGTGTTGCTTCTCCGCAGTGCACCGGTGCTTTGTAAGGAGCGCGCTCAACGGCGCTAACCCACCCTGAACAATTGTAGTCGTGCACGAGAAAAGCAAACTTTCAAAGCAGGGTGATACACACATACGCCTGGTGTATTTAGGCTGAATGGAAACTTTGTGAATGCTGTTGTTTACATTGCAAGAGAATTTTCAAAATTAAATTGTGCTTAACATATGCAAGAGCATATGTTAAGCAGAAATGTCCTGACAACCTGTATTTATCATTAGTGATTGTCTTTCTTTTTCAAATTCTATATTGAAGAAAGGACATTTGCATATAGCGAGGAGATTTGTGAATCCCCTTGATAAGCATAACTCAGCATCTACATGATTAATTTTATGACAAATGTGTGGTTTACTTGCTCTCCCAATGTAGGCATTGAACTTTCTGGGACTGCAGTCCTTATAGTCAGATTAAAATTAGCTTATAAATGGACAAGTGGAGGCTTGGGAACAACCTTTACAAGTTCAGCTAGATTTTTGTTAAGTATGTTACAGTAATGAAAGGCTTGGAGAAACTTTTTTATATTAGATTAAAAAATATCAGCCGAAACCACTAGTATTCGCTTTGAATTAGCTTTAAACTCAAAATGTACTATTCGCAAATGCCTAAAATATACAATTAGTATTCACTATTGATCAGAGCTAACACATTTTGCAACAATACCCAAATAAAAAAATTGACCAACAGATCCTCGTAAATATGTATAAGCAATTTGCATTTTAGATACTCTCCAACTACTATGCAAGGGTATTAGTAAGACTACAATGTAAAAAACAAGGTAAACCATCTCCAGTTTTCAAATCTTTTGGCTAGCAATTACCAATTTTTGACTTGGAAAACATATAATGACACTACTTAAAAAATAAGCTAGCTGATGACCATTCAAAAATAAAAAAACTTTGGACACAGAACCATCATACTCCTGTCTCAGATTTTTGCAACTAGTATGTAGTATGTACAAGCTTACGAAAACTTTTGCATCTTCATTCAGTTAACATTATATGCAGAAACTCTTTGAAATGACCTACTGTAAATAGACATGCAAAGAGAGATGCAGGTATACTTAAACAAAAAAGTGATGTTAATGCTTAAGAACAATAATTTTTTTAAGAACCATGAAAGTTAATTATAAATTGCAGTTTATTTTGGATATTTCTTGATGGTACCTTCCTGCTGCTACTGATTCAGCTATCTCCCCAAGACAGGCTTTGCAATGATAGAAATCCATAAACAAGCCCATGAGTGTGTCACAGGTGGTGATACTCCTAACGATTAAAAGGAAATGGAAACTTCCATTGCAACAAAATTGAAATATGAAGACAAAGATAAGAATAACTGACAGCAGATATAGCTGGGGGAAGCATTTGCTGGCTTCTCCTCTCTGCTGGCAAAGAATGCTTAGAAACAATCCCTCAACTGTGCCACAGTCAAGGGATTGTTGTCAAATCACTCTTAATGAGTGATGAAAAAAAAACCGCACACATTTAGCTTTATTCTTTTTATATTCTGGCCATTGCAAGCACCTTTTGGCAAAAAAAAATTGCTTGTCTTTAAATTTAAAAAACGAAAACTAAGTGTGTTTTTTTCTTGCAATTGTAAAGGATGTTAATTACAAAAGGTTAGTCATCTTCAGAGTCCCTTCAAACCAAAATCCACCTACCATAAAATAGTGAGCATGTGCTCATATCACAATAAGCGCCTACTTCTTAACTATTTTAAATAAAGGCAAAGAATGTATCAAGCACCCACCCCAGTAAGCTTCTGGACCCACCTAGCTAACCAAGGAGTTCCTACGTGTAGGCTACTTCTCCAAGACGCCGGTACAAAGCTAAGAAGCTTTATGCGCATGCACCAGTGTGAAGTGGTAAAACTTTACGCATGTGCACCGGTGCGAAGTGGTAAAGCTTTACACGCGTGTACCAGGGCAAAGCAGTAAACTTTACACACGTGCACCGGTGCGAAGCAGTGAAGCTTCACATGCATGCACTGGTGCGAAGTGGTAAAGCTTTACGCGCATGCACTGGTGCAAAGCAGTAAAGCTTGACGCGAGAGTGCCAGTCTGAAGTAACGTGGATGAGTGTGGCGTGGCTGCTTAAAAAATTGGGGTGTTCCGTCAGACCTCCTATACCGCTCATATACCCTTTTGTTAGGTTGAACACTACCATGTATCCCTTCTGCTTTTCTGCTCTTAAACCTAACAAGCACTTATCCCCATTTTTTCGTGATTATCTCACATTTTTTTAGTGGGCACTTGCCCGGTATGTTATGGTACATTCTTTCTTAATGCAATTATTTCATAGTGTTTGCTGACTTTGTAGATGGGAGATATCTCCAGACACAAGGGGCTTTACAAGATACCTTTCAAATGTAGTGATTCACAACCCCTATGTGCAAGGCATAAAATGTTTGAACAGAAATTTTGTGAAAGGGTGCACAAGGCATAGAATCTACATGTATCCCTTTTCTCTAAAAGAAATAGTATACTTAAGATGTAATCTAGGCATTTATATATCCTTCTGTGTGAGCTGCAAAGGCCCCATTCATTCGGCTTCTTGGATAGACAAACAGCCCTCTATTCAGAACAACTGTGCCTTGTAATAACAAGGCATAAACTGGCTACTGTTGGATATAACTCAGTTCCAAAAAGGAATGGCTTTATGTAAAGAGTGTAATGCTACTGTTCTTACGTAATTTGGTAGATGCTGGCAAAAGAAAATAAATTATAAGGGAAGTCATGCATGTGAGGCCTTGATAAAGGCTGTCCTAGGGATCAAAAAATAAATAAAAGCAAGGGGGCAATAAACAAAAGCAGGCAAAAACAAAACAGGAATACTCACAGCAACTGAAGCTCATGCTGGTTTGCTAAATTGTTAAGCTGCAGCATACTTGTGCGTGCCGATAAACTAGGGGGAAAAAACACCACACCATTGATGCAAGCTTCATTCAGTCATAAATGTTTACAGTTTAGGTCACATAAAAGGAACACAGGCAATCAGTGTCAAACATAAGAATATAGTAATAACCATAAGCATGTACAGAATTCAAGTTTGTGGATATGTAGTATGATGCTGTTTTGATAACCAACAACAGATTTTTTTTTCATCAGAAGAGTGTTGCATAGTGAACAGTATTACAAACAGTACTACAAACTTCATTAGAAGTAACAAAATGCCATCTATACACAATCAACATTTTAGACCTCGGGAAGTTATAATGTCCTGGTTCCGTACTAAGATGTGCAGTAGGGTTCCCGCCATCTCACCATGCAAGGGTATTATTTCTTTATTCATTATAATACATAATAAGTAAGTAAGGGGATTTCATCAAAATTCACCATAATGCACATGCACACAAAGAAAAAGAGCATGCTGTTTGTTGGCAAGCTTTCAACTATAAATTCATGCTGCAAGGTTGCAAGAAGTAAAGTTAACCTGGAATGGTTTGAACTGGTAAATACTATAATATCATTAATGAATGTAACCTTGTATATACACCAACTCATGTTTGCAAACAAACCGGAGCACCTCTAGTGGCATGCCACCAACGCTGCGTATGTGCGATGGGCTGTGGCCAAGAAGCGCCACGTCCCGCATTGACAAACCATTGGACTGTGATGTTATTGACATCTGTGCAAGTCACCACGCTCTTTTTTGCGTTGGGATTGTTGATTTTTTGTCTTCCGAGCAATGTCTTAGCAAAGCCCTGAGCGAAATTAACAGGGCTCGTTACACCTCACAACTTCGTGTGAATAATGTAGCGTGCAACAATTAATTATGCAGGAACGCAGCATAATGAACGCTAAAGCCTGATTCACATGAGGATCGAGATTCAGCTCGCTATTTTCAGTCGTAATGTCACTTGGGCTGCAAAAGCGTGGATGGTAGCTGCGATGCTTGACGTTGATACTGAAAATCGCAAGCAGAATCGGACCAAGTGAATCGGGCATAACAAGTCGGCGATGGCCACTGGTAACAGTGATCAACATCTCCTTGTATCTACTATCGTATTTACTCGCATAATGAACGCACCCCCACAACGGGCATCAATATGTGAACATTTTTCTTTTTCTCGCATAATGAACACACTTTTAATTTTCGAATCCATGAGTCTTGAAGCCAATTTTCTTTTTGATGCCAAACGGCCAGGCCAAGCCAAGCCAAGCCACTCTTGTAATGGCTGCAATGGTGTGGTTGTGGAAGTGATCAACCGAGAAACCGAGCAGCGTGCACGCTTAGCAAAGCTGGGGTCGAGGAATCGCCCAGCCCCAGACGTGCTTCGTCCATCCGATGCATTGATGTCAACAAACCCGTCGTCATCTGTGATCTGCTTTCGGACGATGATATTGTGAATGTGGTTAGGCCTAAAAACGGTCGCGTCGCTCTCTGTGCTGAGTGAGCTTCATAGGGTTCTTTTTCTTCGGCAAAAGGCACTCCAAAAGCGCAGCGCCCTATAAAAGGTTCGCAATTTATAGAGCATGGTTACTGTGGCACACCCACGACCAGCCATGGGTGCGCCTCGGTCAGTGGAGACTTATTATTGATACAATTCAGATAATAAAAGTGTAACTGCAGTTTGTGATTACTCTTTTGATTACTTTGCACTATTGTTAACACTTGTATGGCTTACAATTCCAATTACTTCATCCCATTAATAGCACGAATTACAAGATAAAAGTTCCACAAACATTTTTAGATTACTCCCTCGATTACTTCGAGGAATTATGGAACAAAATATACCTTGGTAGAAGCTCATTTGACCTTTTGATTACTTTTTGGTTACACAGGTATCATTGACACAAATAACTTTATAAAAGCAAAATTTTCATTACTCAGTCAATTACTTTCAAATATAGCTGACAAATGCAACTACATAAAAGTTTGGTTAAGATTTGAATTAGGTACTCCTTTGATTACTGTGTGTTACTAGTCACCCAATTGACTTTAAATTAACTCAATTAACCTAGTGGATATTTCTTACCTTTCCCCAATTTATTAGTCACACAACTGAGTTTATATCAGCATTATAGATATCTTTGAGTAACTACTGATCTATTTGACTATATTGGTCTAACTGACATAATCCTCACTCTCATTATTCCTTTGAGCTTTTATACAATCGAGTGATTTATTCTCAGCTCAGTTACTATTTTGGTCACTCTTTTGATTACTTTGACTTACTATTGACCCAATGGAGTTTGATTCAGCCTAATTGACATCATGATTACTCTGGACATTACTTTGAGCAAATTATAAACTGACCAATTTATTATGAGCATGAGTCACATTATAGTTACTCTTTTGATTACTTTGAGCTACTATTGACTAATGGACTTCAATTCGCCCTAATTTAAATCTTGATCACTTGATTACTTTGAACTAATATTCAACCAATTGATTTGTTATAAGCTTAATTGATGTGACAATTAGTAGTTTGATTACTTCAAGTTACTATTTACTCAATAGACTTTATGTCAGCTAATCGACATTGTGGTGCCGCTGTGATTACTTTGAGTTATTATGCAAATAGTTCATCTATTATTAGCTCAATTTCCAATATTATTACTCTTTTGACTACTTATAGTTATGTTTGACCCATAGATTTTAGTACAGCCTAATTGACATTATGATGACTCTTTTGATTGCTTTGAGGTAATATTCAGCCAAATTATTTATTATGAGCTCAATTGAGATTATGATTACTCTTTTTATTCATTTGAGTTCCATTGACCCAATTAGATTTAATTTGACCTAATTGACATGTTTGGGATTTTCTTGATTACTTCGAGTTGCTATACCACCAGTTCATCTATTACAAGCTCAATTCACATTATTATTACTCTTTTCATTACGTTGAGCTAATTTTGACCCAATTGACTTTCATTCGGCCTATTGACATTGTGATGGCTGTTTTGATTACTTTGAGCTAATATTTAACTAATTGATTTATTATAAGTGTAGTTGTCATTATGATTACTATTTTGATTACTCTGAGTTACTATTGACACAGTTGAATTTAATTTGCCCTAATTGACATTGTGATGACCATTTTGATTACTTTCAGCTAATATTCAACCAATTGAATTATTATGAGCCCAATAGACATGATGATTACTCTTGTGATTAATTTGAGTTACTTTTGACCACATGAACTTTAATTTGGCCTACACGACATTTCAATATGACTCTTTTGATTACTTTAAACTGATATTGAACCAACTGACTTATTATAAGCCTAGATGACATTATGATTACTTTTTTGATTACTTTGAGTTACATTTGACCCAGTTACTTCTAATTTGACCTAATTGACATTGTGATGACTGCTTTGATTACTTTGAGCTAATATTAAACGAATTGATTCACTATGAGCCCAATAGGCATGATGATTACTCTTTTGATTACTTTGAGTTACTTGACTCTTTATTACTTAGAGTTATATCACCAATCGATCTATTTTGAGCTCAGTTCACATTATTATTACACGTTTGATTACTTAGAGTTATTTTTGACCCACTAAACCATAATTGGGCCTAATTCACATTTCAATGACTCTTGATTACTTTGAGCTAATATATATCATAATACATCAATGTTTGAATATTAGCTCGAAGTAATCAAAAAGGTATTTCAGTGTCAATTAGGCCAATGGTAACTTGAAGTAATCAAAAGAGTAATAAGAATGTGATTTGAGCTCATAATAGATCAATTGGTGGTATAATAACTTGAAGTAATCAAGAAAATCACCAAAATGTCAATTATGCCAACTTAAAACATATTGGGCCAGAGTAACTCAAAATAATAAAACAGTAATAATGTCAAATAGCCTCATAATAAATCAATTGGTTGAATATTAGAACAAAGTAATCAAAGGAGTCAACACAACATAACATAGGCCGCATTAAAGTCGATTGGGTCAAAAGCAACTCGAAGTAATCAAGAGTAATATTAAAGTGATTTAAGCTCATAGTAGATCAATTGGTGATCAAAACAGTCATCAAAATGTCAATTAGGCCAAATTAAAGTCAACTAGGTCAAAAGTAACTCCAAGTAATCAAGAGTAGTAATAATGTGAATTGAGCTCGTAATAGGTGAACTGGTGGTATACTAACTGAAGTAATCAAGAGAGTCCTCAAAATGTCATTTAGGCCAAATTAAAGGGGTAGTGCAACGAATTTAGTGTTGAAAGAATTGGCAATTTGTATTTTTTATATTGTTTATCCAAGCACAAATGACCAAAAACGCATCACGTTGCCCCGAAAAATTGCTATTCCGGTGCGTAATCGCAGAGAAAAAAACAAAATATTTGCAAATCTGCAGCCGGTTGTGGTAGTTAACGAAACTAATGTGTGACATACTCTGGGGGATATGCGGAAGTAAACAAAACCTGTCCCCCTCCACTGCTACACTCGCCGTCACCCCCGTAGCGATCCACCTTTTGTGTGAATCGCTACGCTGCGACGGGTGGTGCACGACATGACCTAATCTCAAAACACCTGTGTCAAAAGCCCCGCTGCGAATTCCCCCCGTTACCTCCTCCCCCGTCTTCAAAATCCCCGGCTTTCAGAACCCCCTTTCCTTTATTCCCTTCAGTTCCCCAGGCTTTCTCTCCCCCCCCCCCCCCCCACACACACACACACACAAACACACACAAAGTCTGGTTACGGGATGAAAGACAACACGGAAAGCTACCCCACAGCTGGTTGACCTTAAAAAGCAAGAATTTTAAGAAAAAATAAATAAGAAATGACAGAACAGTTGAACACTAAACAATCTATGCAAAAGAACCCCGAGGACTTTCGATGACTTCTGGGAGCGATAACATTGCTATCTAGGATATTGAGGTTGAAGAGTTTGACAAATTTTCTACTTAAGGAACTTCCCACAGTGAATGCTTCCTAGTTGAAATCAAAGTTTTAAAAACTCAAAAGGGGAGGGATGCCGTAATATTGACACTCGGGGCAAACGAGGCGGGGATTTTGAAAACGAGGATTTTGACACTCGGGGGAAATGGCACGGGGAATTCGGGACAGGGAAAATGAAATCGGGGGATTCGTGCTACAACCGCCGCGACCTTTGACGATGCTAATCCTTTAAAAGTCGATAATCGCGGAGAAAGCGGCTGGGTTCTCTAAAGAAAGAACCCAAGGGAAAACCGCGTGATCCCCCAGAGTATGTCACTCGGAAGGCAACGTGGAGAGTTGAGAGCAACGAGGATAGAAGGGTAGGAGAGGGCATGAAGCCGGCCGCGTAGCCTCCACAAGCCATGCTCCCTTGACGCCTCGCCTCTTTCTCATTTTCCTCCTTACTCTCCTCACTTATCAGCCCAACATGACCGCATCACGTGACCGTAGCTAGCCTTCGTCTAGCTATGGTGTACTAGAATACACCACAGTCTAGCCTTCGATCTGATAAAACCTACCGGACGGAGCGCACGCAAGCCTGCAAGGAATCCTCCCACAATCAACCACCCATCTCGCACGTGACATGTCACGCGCACCAATTGCCAGAGAGATCTGCGGTCACGCTGGGCACAAAATCGTTTAAACTTTTTATGACTAGGCTTCACCAATATTGCAACGTGCCCCCTCCTAATACTTATAACCTCCTTGGTTGAGAGGCACTTTGACCTTCGATTCGTTTCATTTTTTTTACATAAAAACTAGCGCTCACAAGGAAATACGGTTTTCTGTGCTTCGTTCCATGGGTGACACAGATGAATTTCTGCAGTTAATTAGCCAAAGTCAGAAAATTGTTGCACCGCCCCTTTAAAGTTAATTGGGTCAATAGTAACTCAAAGCACCGTCTTTGCCGCGCTATATAGTCTGCAGACTATCATGTTTAAAAGTAGCAATTTTAGGCTGTGCGGACTATACAGGAATTTTGTTTTTCAAGATTGTTCATTATGAAGAGACAAATTTTGTGGATGAAAGAGTATGTTAATGATAATTTATATATAATACAAGCTTCTTTGTGAGCTAAGAAAGCACATTTGTCAAGGTGTGCCGTGTATGAGAAGATGTTTGTGTCGACTAAGCACCTGGTGCATACTATGTATGGCATGCGGACTAGCACCGGGTGCGGTCCATCTAAGTAAGAACTTCTATTTCTGACCCCAAATTTGCTCCTGCAGACTATACACCAAACACAGACTATAGCCCGGAAAATATGTTGATCAAAAAGAGTAATCATAATCTCAATTGAGCTCATAATAAATAATTTGGCTGAATATTACCTCAAAGCAATCAAAAGAGTCATCATAATGTCAATTAGGCTGTACTAAAATCTATGGGTCAAACGTAACTAAATTTGCTAAAGTAATGTCAGTAAATAGACCAGTAGTAATCAAAAGAGTGATCAAAATGGAAACTGAGCTGATAATAAATCACTCGGTGGTATAAAAGCACTAAGTAATAATGAGTGAGGATTATGTCAGTTAGACCATTATAAAGTCAAATAGAGCAGTAACTACTCAAAGATGTCAATAATGCTGATATAAACTCAGTTGTGTGACTAATATATTGGGGAAAAATAAAAAAAGTAACCACTAAGTTAATTGAGTTAATTCAAAGTCAACTGGGTGACTAGTAACACAGAGTAACCAAAGGAGTAATCCAAATCTTAATCAAACTTATATGAAGCTGCCTTTGTCAACATTAATTCAAAGTCCTCGACTGAGTGACGAAATGTTTGCTTCTATAAAGTTGTTTGTATCAACAATAGCTATAACCAAAAAGGAATCAGAATATCAAATGAGCTTCTACAAAGTTATATTTTTGCCAACAATTCCTCGAAGTAATCGAGAGAGTAAAAAAAAATGTTTGTTGAACTTTTATATGTAAATTCTGTTATTAATAGGACAACCTAATTAGAAGTGGAAGGGATTTTAAGTCAGCCGTGTCAATCTAAACTGTATCAATAATAAGTCGAATTAATGAGAAAGAGTAAGAAGTAGTGCCGGGCAAAATACATATAAAAAGTATGCTAATTTAGTCAAGCATAAGGTAACTGGCAGCAGGGTTGGGTAGTATCGCGATACAAATGTGTTGCCACATTATTTCAGAAATACATTTGGTATTTATATTTCAGTATTACCATACAATTTTTCAAGTCCATTTTGTATCTCTGGATTGAAATAAATTTTCGGCTGTATTCCTGGTATAACGCTACTATTAGGAGCTGATGTACCTCGTTACACTTTTCAAGGAATCGTTTCCTTTTAATCAAAAGTTCAAATTGACACTTTTTTCTTGAGTGGAGGAAGGGTTATGTAAAAAAGACGCCGAGGCTTTGTATTGTGGAGACCAATGTTTGTAAAGAATGTTCCGTCTCTGACTGAACTCACTAGCTTCTTTATTCTAAAAAAAAGAAAAGAGCAAATGTTTTCCCGGACTTTAGCGTCAACTATTCTTGAATGTTCCAAAAGTTCTAGGCGCTGCCGGTACATCCAACCATTAGTAAAGAGAACACTGTTTCATTCCACCATGACTTCTTAAAATCACACCGAAAAGGACGCCTAGCTTGAATAAGGGTACGGTGACCTAGAGGTTATTTGGGAGTGCACAAAAATTATTTAGAGTTCCCTGTGATTTTGTTTGAGAAGGATGAGAGATCTCGAGACAAATCGCACCCTAGCCCCGATAAAATAAGTTTTACAGCCCATTAAAGAACTACTTGCTCCCTGATCGCTGTGCAAAATGCAAAATGTTAATTCTGCGAGAAATCTATTTCTAGATCAAAAACGTTAGTGATGATATTTGGGTTGAATCTTACAGTGAGAACTCGTTTGTTGGTTTCAAGGGTCTAGTATAATTCTTCAGAGTAACGTGGATCATATATGTTTTTTAGGTATGCATTAGCGAGTGCACACAACCAGTTCTATAAAAGAATAACACAAATAGCAATTTTATTTAAAAATGTGTTTCAGTATCTGTATTTCTGTCCCAGCAGAATATATTCCTGTATTTGTATTTTCGAATACATTTCTATCTTTAAATGTATTCCTAATACATATCACGATGCCTTATAATAAATGTATTTCAGTATCAGTATTTACAGACTATGTATCCCTGTATTTGTATTTCCAAATACTTTTCAGAGTAATTCTTCCCAACGCTGACTGGCAGCTTATGTACTTCAAGCAGCAAGTACATATATGCAACACCATTAGCACAAAGATACAATCACCATTATTTTACCCGTTTTTCTTTTGGAATGAAAAAGCTGCCATCCAAACTGCTAGTGTGATGGAAAGTGTTCATTTGGGGCACAACCAAAGCAATAAACTTTGGTTCCTGCTAACACCCTTACGAAGTAAAATGGGAAAAGTGCCTACACTGTACTCATGCTACAAGTGTTGTACAGTCAAATACAATAAAATGTACATTGAGTAAAATAGAGCAGACAAGGGACAAGTGCCTTTTTGACATATACTAGTGCTCTGTCATACTCTTTTGCTTTCCTAAGCTAGTACCTTTTTCCAAATTGTGCTGACACCTGGAGGCAGGAGGTGCTCAGATCTGCAGTCTGGTCTTCTGCTATCTAGTCAACCAATAATAGATTGAAGGGTGTGAATTGTGTTGATATATGTGAAAAATGAATAAATGCCCATACATTCAGTAGAACCTTATTGACATATTTTCATCGTTGGTGTTTTCCTAGAATGCTGGCCCTGTTGAGCTATCTTAGGGTTATGTGTAGGATTGCACAAATATTCGAATTTTCGAACAGTGGTTTCGAATAACATGCAATTCAATATTAACTTCGGGATGAACTGCGATATTCAAATTTTTCGAAGTGTTGATTGCGGCAAGAGTTTGGCCATTCATTGAGAAGAATAGGAGGCAAATGAGGAGGTGCTATTGGCTGAAAGCGGGCTGGGCGTGTTCCACGGCATATTCACAAATTCGAATGTGCCCAACGAGAAGCCACCCCAGCGATCCCCCTGGCAGTGATCACGAAAAACAAAATTAATAAGTATGTCGGAGTAACTCTAGGTGACTAAAAATATTGTGCACGTGATGTTTCAATCACGGTCATGCAAAATCATTGCGTAAGATATATAAAGATATAGAAGAAATAAAAAAGTGTGTGCGACTAGCAGAACGATCGACATAATCGGTATGCCATGCGCCGAGAGCCGAGAATCTGCCGTTCCCAGCAGTCAGACACTGTCCGAGAAAAACAGTTTGAGCGCGGCACATTTGTTTCCTACATATTCTTGCATGATCATAATCGAAACGTCACGTGCACCATATCTTCAACCATGAATAGTTACTACATTTATCTCTGACACACTTTTTAAAACTGTTTCTCGCTACCACTGCTAGGGGATTATTTTCGGCTTCTGGTTGGCGAAGGGAGCATGTCAAGAACTCTATCAGCGTCTGGTGCACTCCTCGGCTCTGCCCACTCCTCCCATTGACCGAACTCTCTCTATACACGGCTTTGGCGACTAGTAGCCCCAGTTTGAGCGCGCTTCTTACCAGGCACTGATGCACTTTTGAGAAGCTCGTTTTGCGGGGGTTGCTTCTCTGCAGTGCACCGGTGCTCGATAAGAAGCGCGCTCAATGGGGCTAACCCGCCGAAATCAAGACTTCGCAAAATATAAATATCGCAGTGACGCGATTAGGAGGAAAGCGCACTTTCAAAATGGGATTGTGCGCGCACGTACCTGGTGTATTTAAAAAGAAACAGAAACTCTGCGCATGCTGACATCTACAATGCCGTAAAATTTTCAAAATTAAACTGTGACTCTTATGCAAGATTACATGTTAGGTAGAAATGCCCCGACAACTTGCATTAATCATTCGCGATTGTCTTTTCTTTTCTCTAAAATTCGAGATTGAAGAAAGAAATTTTGGCATATAGCAGAAAGATTTATAAATCCCCTCAATCAGGTACAGCTTGGCATCTCTGTAGGTTTATGTTTATGTCAAATGCGCCATTTCCTTGCTGTCCGCAAGTAAGCATTGAACCACCTGAGGTCACAGTTCATAAATAAAATTAAATTAAAATTAACACAGCTTAGAAATGCACTAGTGAAAGCTTGCAAACAACCCTTGCAAGTTGAGCTGGGTTTTCGTTTACTAGTGAAATGCTTGGAGAAACCATAAAATATTTTATTCGAAAATATTCGGCCAATTCGTTTTGAATTCACTTCTAACTCAAAATCTACTATGTGCATGTGCCTATAGTGTCTTCGGCTTTTTCCTTCTTAGTTGTCTTTTTGCCTCTGCGCTTATGCGAGCAACGAGCTAAAAAGTTGAGTGAAAACATTTGAAAAAAAACGGCGGCTATAATGAGATTTCCGGCAAACAGAACCCCGGCCAACAGATTCCAAATACAGACCGGGCCACCAGCAGTCTGAAGAAGACTTATCGAGGTGTGAACGCCATGTAACATTAAGGTATGATTTCAACCGCACGTAAAATACTCCCAGAATGTTTCGATTAATCCGTAGTCCTTCACTAAGGTGAAGTGGGCTAGAAGGAGAGGTGCGGCGACCCCTCGCTTCTTCCAGTGGCCGAGAGTGGTCCCAGGCTTTGCGTTTCATGTGTCCCTGTCATTGTGGTACAATATGTAGGTTGACAGCAGTGCCACAATGGCAAAGACCAGTTAACTCGTTGGGAACTGGGTTCTGAATAAAACGGAGCACGAGAGAAATGCTGAAAAATATAGGGGTTCCGTCTTCCCATTTACGGGGTCTACAGATTACAATAAATCTATGCTCAATCTGCCCATTCTCGTTCTGCCACCTTGCAATACACCCAATTTCGATCCTGCTCTCGCCTGCGCAATCGTCCCACCTCTTCTTCAAGCTAGCCCACCATAACTAAGGTATGTTCAATATCCTACACTGATTTGGAACAAACTTAGGTAAACGCCCACGATTAAGTTTCTGTCAGTTTCCTGTGGCCAGAGTGGACACTGGGGTGCATACCTTGCCTTGACGATGGACTTCTTGAGTGCTAGGTGGAGGTCGAGCACAGTCTGCTGCTGTCCCCGGCAGGCATGCCACAGCCGGCCCTGCTCTAGGCCGCTCTGCACACGCTCACGCTCCGCCTCGTTCACCTGCGGTGTGCCCAAGACCGAGCTCTCAAGGGATCCACCGGATCGAAACCAAGTAGCATACCTTCCTGATATGGTTTATCATTTATCTGTTGTGTGGTTCTGTGAAAATACAAAAAAAAAAGCTGAAGAAAGAAAGGCTATTATTTATGACAATGAAGGGAAGTAGAAACATTATGAGGTATCCAGTGTTATGTATACAGTGTTTATGCAGTAGCAAGACACCTCATTATTTATGTATTTCATATATTAGAGACTTCTCTAAATTCAGTTGAATAATATTGACATATATTTACTTCAGAGCTGCAGCAAGGCACTCTTTGAAGTGCACTTTAGTGAGATGCAAGTGTGTAACTAAAAGGTTTCTCACAAAAAGGCTTTATTTATGCTGCTTAATGAGATACAAGCAAATGTGGAGCTGCTCTCATCCAAAGGCACATATGCACAATACTGGCTAAAAAAATGTTTCATTGCATCTTTCCTTTTAAAAGGCCATTGAAAGGAAAAAAAAAAAAAGTCTGGTTGGGAAACGCGTGTAAAAAAATAAACTTTATGAGCAGAAAAAATTTTTTAGACCAATATTGACGGCGCAAGATTTATTTTAGTTGCGTTTGAATTATGCGTGCAAAGTCCATGATGTCACGGAATGGTCATACACTCTTTCCACCTGAACAACATGGTCATACACTCCCTCCACCACAACGTGATGGCCACAGCTTCCCTTCCCTCCTCCACGCGCCCGAAATGCCGAGAGAGAAAACAAGTGGAAAAGAGGTGACTACCAACTACATTGCATCTTATTGCTCTAAAAAATTTGTTTTGTGCATAAAGCTTATTTTTTGAGAAGCGTGTCCCAATTAGACTGTCAAAAAATAAATTTTTTTCTTTTCAGTGGCCCTTTATTAAGGTGGAAGCCTTATATGTCCCAGTTCTCGATAAGGCGTCCGCATTGTGCTCGAAAGATGGTCATAAAAATCTCATCAAGCACGCGCCACTCAAGGTCAAAGCGGGCGTGCCTCAGAAATAAAACAGAAAGAAAAGCACAGCAACGAAGATGCTTCGTCACGGAAGCCATGAAGCCGGCGGGAACGCTGCTGCTCAAGGTCAAAGCGGACGCGCCTCAAAAATAAAACACAAAGAAAAGCACAGCAACGCAGATGCTTTGTCACGGAAGCCGTGAAGCCGGCAGCTTCCGCCACGCCTGCGCAGTGAAGGAGCGTGCTATCACTGCTGGAGCGCCGTGTGCTAGCTGCTACCGCCAGGCAGGTAGCAGCTAGCGCCACTGTGTATGCTACTGTAGAGAGCAGAGTAGCGCCATTGATTGATGTTTGAGCTCGCCGACAATCCGCGCTCTCTATTGGTTCACGATGATTACGTGGGCAAAATTTTCCCGCGCTTTCGCAAAAGGCTTCAGTCTTCATGGTGGGAGCATTGGCGTGGTATCGGCAGTTTTTGTTTTTGAAACATTACGAGCGTTTGAAAGGGTCTGAGATGCCAGGGTGCTGTGGTTTCGGGTGTAATCACCGGCATGAGGCTGGAAAACAGCCTTTTCATATCACGAAGAGGAGAAACACCGCAAACAATGACATTTCTGGCTGTTGCGAATCCGTAGAAAGGGCTTCACTCCCACCTTTGTACTCAGTTGTGCGAGGTAAGTTATAATATTGTGATAACTGATGTAAAAGTTTGATGAACCGACTGAACACAAACTGCGATGGTCATTTTGACAAAGATCAGTTCTCTGGACGCTGAAACAACGACAAACGGAAGCTAGCATGAAATGCAGTGCCTTCGATCTTAGCCTACAAGCCACGGAGAGCTCCTCTTTTCCGAGGAACTGAGAAAAAGGTATATTGTATGCGTACTAGTACTTAAAAAAAAAAAGCGTTAATCGACTGCTATTGTACAGACTTGCCACTAGCTTGCCATGAAATTCTCTCATCATATTGTTGTATCATGTTTTCTACGTGCTCGTGCGATACTGCATTGCATGTCACGCATTAACTATACACTGTTTTTTTGCGCATGTGACTTGATTAGTGCATCTTAACTTGGAGCACATGGAACGAAAGTTCACGCTGCAGAAGCCAGAGATCCCGGGCTCAAAACCCACCCCTTCTCGTTTCGATCTGGATGAGCGTTGTACTGGCATGCTTTCATGTACCACTACTGCATAATGCACGTTACAGATCCCAGGCTAGCAGCCATACTGCACTGGCTAACTGGAGAAACTCCATGAAAAGTTGGCGGCAGAACCGCAGAACTGCCGCCTACTCACCACAAAGCCCGCTGTGTCGTCTGCTACTGTAAAGCGATTTGGGCTCCAGAACAAGGCTTCTTCACTCGCACAGACCATAACAAGCGATGCAAATGCTTTCAGGGTATGATATTAAATACAGTTTTCACATGATAAGTAGCCTAGATATATCGAAAACCGCCGCTTTCTTGATACATCCACCGTCCAAGAGTTGGAGCCTTTTTGGCATTTGCAGCTAGTTGCCGAGCAGGGGCACTACAGTTGGCGTTACTCAACTCCCTACACGAGCATATACAGTCGTGCTACTAGCGGCAGGATCAGCACCCACAGTTCGACGCCACTCATGGTACCCGTGGCCAATGCTGCCCGTGTCCTGTCGGAATCGGGTCGAGAGAGTGGTGGAGCACGGAGGAGATCATCCCTTCAGGAGCACCTGACACGTGCGCCTGCACAGGCATGCCTGCAGCATACCATACGCTACACGCACACGTGTGTCGTATAAGAGTGGGAATGTTTACCGAAAGTCGCTTAGATCTACAAGGTTGAGAAAAGTGGCCGGCCCAAATCTGAAATAGCCAAAGAATCCGACATTCCGGCATCAGCTGTTCGACGCTGTCCACTGTTTTACGGTACAAGCAAGGCATACTGGACGGGTTTAAGAAGTTTCTCATGCAAGAGAAAGCGCGCCCGCGACCTAAAGATGAAAAATCGCCAACTGCTTTGCGCACGTCAGATTTTTTCTTGCGAGCATGCATGCCGAGCCGGTGCATGATTCCCAGAGCTGCAACAGTCTCGACAGGAGTGTGTGAAAACATGTCGGCGAAGCCACCGAGGATAGCTCATTCGTTCGCACTTGTCGATGCGGACGTTCCTGTTGCTGCTCCTACCACAAATGCTGCGATCTTATACCTTGTGTGTGGCCAGGGTAGACACAAAACGAAGTTAGAAAGGCACTACGGGAAATACCGACAGCTGCGGAGCATGAAACACCCTACGGCTGCTTTGAAACAAAGTGGAGTGCAGTGGCGGTGACAATGTTCTTGGGATACCTGATTTCCGAAAACCAGTGCATTAGCTGAGCAAGAGGTAAGCTGAATGCTTAAAGGGACACTGACAAAGTATTTATGCTCGGCAAGGTTTTTATTTAAACACGACCTACCCAGAACACAATTTGAGGCTCAAAATGTTTTCTTTCCACCCAAAAACAGCTGGTCGAGAATTGGCCGGTTTAAGTCGAGCTTACTATCTTTTTTACAGTCATATAGCGTTCAAACTAAGGCATGCCTAATATATTCAAAGTCGTGGGTCAAGGCACACATTCAATATGTCTCCAAGCGGACCGGGGGCCACTATTTAGGAAGTGCCATTTGGATTACCGGCCGGTTGACCTTGAAGCGCAGAACATTGAGTAGAAGGGATATAAGTCCGAAACAATCGCACGACAAACGGTTCACACAACTTCGTCTTCGTCTGCTTCACACGCCGGAGAAGCTGAGAGATAAAAAATGAGGTCAAGTGCAGCCACGTGACTTCCGGCACCTATCTCCTGCTCTACATTTCTCCCTCCTCCTCGGTGCACATCGTTCACATGTCACAGCCATGAGCTTCCATGCTCATGTTTCGGTTTCGAGCACTAGAGTTTTTTGGATTTTTTTAAAATATGAGTGACTCTGTAGCAAAATATTGATTGAATAGCCTCCCGACACCATCTTAAACCGCCTGGCGAAAAATTTAGAACTATTTTTGGTGGTGTCAGTGGCTTTTGCCAAGATGTGTTTTCGACCTCTAGAAAAAGTCTTCCTGGCATCTTGAATAACTCGAGATACCTATTGCTCGCTCTAGCCATTTCAAGACGTCAATGAGTGTATGGTGCCTGGAAGATGTCTCCAAATGGCGTGTTTACCACATCCAAAAAACTGGTCCCTCGATTTCCACCTGATGTCGTCACGCAAGTGTCATGCTGCCGCTGGCCGCAAACCTGGCGGTGTCACAGCGATGGTGGCAGATGTGGCAAACGCCTGTGCAGCAGCAGATCACTCTCTAGCTTCTCTGTCCACGGAAGCTTCAACAGCCAGGAGTTGGGACGCCATGAGGACAGCGACACTCAAGTTCGCTCACACTTTTCGCCGGTACTTCTAGCACCAACTGCCAGCATCGCGACATCCGAGAGCACGATACTCCAGCTTTCCTGACGTCATTTGTTGCCACTTTGGGATTACTTTTTATGTACGGGCAGGATATATGACGCAAAACACTCCAGTCGGAGACAAGCTGCAGGCACCATAGTACATATCAGTGACCTATGGGATGACAGAAAGGCGTGCCCACCCTGATGGTGGCCTGGTTGAGCATCTCCTGGAAGACCGGGTCCAGGGAAGACGTGCCCCGGTGGCGCAAACCTTCCTCGGCCAGAGCCACCATCTGCCGGGCCGTCCCGTGAGCCAGGCTGGCCCGCTCGTGCCGCAACGACGCCTTGCGTGCCGCCTCTTCCAACTGCAAGCAAGGACAGACACTCTCGATACGGGCCCTCAAGTTCGGAGGAACTTCTCATTTATGGAGCTACCTGATGTAAAGTTACTATAGCCCGTTGCAACTCAAAAAGGTAGGGCGAGACAAAGGCATCCCAGGGAGGAGGAAGCAAATGAAATGCTGGAGAAGAAAGGGGGAAACCTCTTCCTCTCTTTAGTATTTCAGTTTGTTTCCTCCTCCCCGGCCTGCCTTTCCCTCGCCCTACCTTGTTGAGTTGCAACAAACTATATATTCGCCCTATCCAAATGCACCCCTGATTATGACGTGCACCAGTAAGTATGGCAACCAGTCGGAGAGATACTACACCTGCTCATATGCCAGCCCGTTGTAGAATAGCTACGTGATGTCTGTGAGTATGCCATGGAATCCGCTTGGGGATGCAGGTTCAGTCCTATACAAGACTCGCCAGTTCGTTCTGAAGTTTACTGTTTGGCGTAAATGCCATAGCCACCGCATAAATTATGAAGGTATAGTCTAGGCTGGTGGGAGGGACTTGGGAAGAAAGCTTCGGAAGCCTCAAAATGGCAGCAGACATTTTGTTGAAAGATTCCTTTTCGGGGCTAACTATTGATTGCAGTCTGAGGTCTCCACAAGGTTCTTTTTCTTTTGCATGATGATTTGTAAAGTTATGGCAAATTGCTGAGACTAAAACATTCTGCTTTTGTCTACTAGGGGTGCCTAAACATAAATTGTTTGTAAATGTGAAAGAGACAAAAGTTTTTTTTTTTTTTTTCTATTTGTTCAGGAAGGAAGGAAGGTGGTAAAGACTGAAGCAGTAATGCTAGCACGGCAATTAAACATTTGGGCTAATCTCTTCTCTGAATTTGTGTTTGTCAACATTCTAGTATTTCGAAGTGACAAATGGGAATCCACTACAAGTGACCATAGAGATGCAGGTACTGTCGAGACCGGTTGTAACGAAGTCGGCTATAACGAAATAGCGGCTACAGCGAAGCGATCACGATTTCCCATTCTCTTTTGCACTTCGTTAATCGAAGTCGCTTATAACAAAATAGCGGATACAGGAAAGTGATTTCCGATTCCCATTGACTTCGTTATAACCAGTCTCGATAGTATGCCTCACACCAATATAACAAACTGCTACACACACATTCTCATGTACAACATTGTCCACAATGGAGATATTTTCGATGGGACAACTACCGTATTTACTCGAGCAATAGCCGCACTGTTTATGAAGAAAACCTGAGGGTTCGCTTTTCTGCAGAGCACGCAGATTGCCAATCACCGCGATCGACAGCATGATTCGTGCTGTTTACAGGACAAAGATAACGTTTTCGCGCGAAGATGCCATCTGTGAAGATTGCATATGTATGAAGAATAGTGTTCTCGATCTGGTTATTCGCTGTGTTATTTATGCGCAAAGGAATGATTGGCTGTATATGTGTTCTGTGGGAAAGTAGACGCAAGGGCCATGTTCATAAATAGTGTGGCTATTACTCGAGTAAATACGGTATGTCTAAAGTTACTTTTCTTTCCAAGGTTTCTGATGAGGCACCGCAACTTTTGTACAATCGAACCCGATAATATCAAACACGTACGTGTATGGTATATTGAATTACCGCCTATATTGAAAACCTCGTAGAGTTCTGATAAAAATTACATGCATTTTAGACTGTTTACATTGAATGTGACAGAGCTCATAACGGATATATCGAACTCTCTCGCGCCAGACTGTGTGCGCTCCGGAGGCATGCGGCAGACTTCCTTGCAATACCCCGGCGCATGCCGTTGGCGCTGGAAGCGCCACGTAGGGCACTGCGGTGTCGCCGATCCCCAAGTCCGCACCACCTGCTGCCCCACTCGGCCGCGGCTACATTGCTCCGTTGCGTTTGTATCGTTTTGCTGGTCCCTTCCCGATCATGATGGCTGCCATTGTGAAGTAACCGATAAATCCATTTCTCTCAATGTCGGTTGGCTCCACCGTGGTTCCCTCGACGTCGTCAACGAGAACCATGGCGGAGCTGACCGACATCGAGATCGCCGCCGAGGTTCTTTGGGAGCGGCCTGTTGCAAGCAGCGAGGTCAGTCCAGCAGATGCCGACAACTCCGTACCACTTCCAAGCTCGAGCAAAGCCGTCACTGCCGTGGCCATGTTATGCCGCTACTGCAGTACCACTGAAGGCAGAGGACTTGTGCTCATTGACTGTTCAGTTACCAAAAGGCAGGCCGTTACCAGGTATGCGACAAGAAAGGAACAGGCTACACTTACACAGTTATTTTCACCACAATGAATGATCACTTCAAGAAAGTGTTCCAATCAATGGTGAAGTGCAGGAAGAGCTGCGAGCTAACTCGTGACTGTGTCTGCTGCTCTTAAATGTGTTTTTTTGCATCATTTTGCATATTGATCTTTCGCTATATCGAAATATTTTACAATCCTCACGCTGTTCGATATAAGCGGGCTTGACTGTATACAGATACCTTAATTTAGAAAAACAGAACTAAACCAAGAGAGGCAAGTGATAGGTCTCGAATGCTAGAGTGCTAGAATCATTGTTAGAGCTGTGCCAGGCAAGACACAAATATTAATTAAACTGCATAGACATCTAGTTCTCCCAAATTTAAGTATACAAAGAACCACCCCAAAATGCCTCATGATATTTTCCTTTGCAGCCAAAGATGGTTGCGAGTCATTTACAGACATGTTGTGAGCAATTGCTCTTCTTATCTGCTGACGATGGAATAATTACCGGGAGGTCCCTATAGCATCCTATTTTCCCAATGAAATGCTCACTACCTGCAGCATAATCGTAACTTCAATGATACCTCTTAACTGCAGTTACCATAACATATATTTCATGTTGCATGTGTAGTTTTGCTGCAATATTGCCATAAAGTGATCACACACCTCCTTTACCCTCATGCGCGCCTCGTAGTATGGCCTGGCCTTCTCCACATGGCTACCCAGCTTCTTGGCAAGCTGGTTGATCTTCTGGGAAGACTCGGAGAGGAGCAGGCGAAAGTTGGACCGTGCCTCCTACAGAAACGACCGTGAGAATTAAGGGACTAAGCCCAGGTGAAAATCAGTCCAGCTGGAGCTAGATTAGGGAAATGGTCCCAGGCTGGGTCTAGTTGGACAGTCTATTAATTTCTAGCCTGATGGCCAGCAGGGAGGTCCCATTTCATATAATCCAGCTTGATGAACCCATTTTTTATATGTACAGAAAAAAGAAAAATTGTAGATGGAATATGCTTCAAGATAAATCATGGTGAAAGAAGAAAGAGGGAACAGGAGGGCAAAGGATGACCTAGTGAAGAACAGAAGCGTTCAAGAGCTGGGGGATGTACGTATCAGGTATCTTTTTTATTAACTTTTTTTTTTTATTTATTGGTTCGAAAAAGGAGAAATTTTGCAGAGGCAACGGGGAGAGCAGGGGAGGGGGCACTGCATATTTTCGGTCAATATAAATCGGGAGCATTTCTTTTTTTACATTATTTGCGCGGAACTGCAGTTCGTGCTCCCAATTCGATTCGATTAGACAGCCGATCTATGGGCCTGCCGCTCTCACTGGGTTCACGGGCAGCCCGCGGGCGCCAAAGCTATACCGGTAAATGATTAGTAGACAAGCTAATTTCCGCAATGTGTCTACAAAAAGAAATAGAACGATAAATACCACCTGTTTATGCAATATTAGCACACTCACATCCAATTCAATTTCCAGCTTGTTTATGAGATCGGTGGCCGTGTTCAGACGCTCCAGCTCAAACTGGAATAAAAACCACGGACAACATGCGTAAAGGGATTGAGGCACCGTCTTCGCAACACGAAACAAAATAATTTCGTCGGAATGCATGAATAAAGCTCACCTGAACGCGTTCATCCAGGGATTCACAATCTTCGAACCCGTTTCTGTCCAACGCCGACCCATCTCCGCAGAACGCCGTAGACATTTTGTTTGTTGACTTTGGTTACCACCTAAACGCGATTTCGGGGCACGATACATTCACGAATAATTAACGACTGCAACCTGATCATTTCAGAAACCGTGTCAACGTTGATCGTTCATTCTGCCTGCGAACTCGATCACCTCGTCAGACTCCCATCAGTGCCTTTAAAAATGGCGAGCTGTATGTTTTGTTTTGAATTGTTTTCTTTACTTTCTTTTTTAAGCTTAGCGCTGTCCTCGTTTAGAATTTCAAGCAATCCTCTATTTTTAATCCCTATTTCAAATAATAATTGACTCCAATATTTTGTTTTGTTTTGAAGCGTAACCGATCGGCCCAATCGCAAATTGCGCAGATTGTTCAGTTCAGTGGTTTAGTTCTTGCATCGCCCACCAGGCGTCCGACAAAAGATGTCCAGGAGCGCTCTGCAGCTGATGTAGTTGTATGGTTGGTCCCGGGTGCACTGAGTGGGCGTCATTGGTTTACGCTAGTTTGTTGTGAATCTACCTCGTCGCGACGACGATATCATGACGGAACTCTGCCAGTGAGCAACGCCAGTAAGTGTGCAACCTCAAGTTTGTTTTCTCGAGGCACGGCGTGCCAACGTTTTCGCCATTCTCGCCACCCTTGGTCCCGTCTTCACTTCCTGGCTTTTCCCCGAGTTTTCACCTGTGCTTTCCTCTCTGTAACGCAAGAGGTAAGCCTAATGATTGCGGGTGCATGTTCCGTCAAAGTCTCTAATGGACCATTTATTCCGTCTCATGAATTGGGCTGCGACTTGGGTCGTCGTCAGGTAACCCGGAATCGGTTGAAGTCCGTGCTCCGCATCGAGGTGCTAGTGCACGCAAACACGCAGATAGTGTTCGGGTGTCGTATCAGGTGTATCACCGCGTGAATCGGATTTGGCCTTCAAAAGTTGTTGCTTGGAAGAACTTCGTGATGCAATTGTTCGACGCAGTTCGGGCGTCGTCGCGGCTCGAGTGGCACTCGTTCGACCTGTGAGGCTGCGCGGGCGTGCCACTTACTTCTTGGCGGTGTCCGTGTTTTTGTTTGCTTCCTGGTCTTTCAACGATGACCCGGGCGCTGAAGCGTTTACTGACGGCGCGCGGCGTCATTTCGTGAGAAATAGGACTGCGAATGTCTTTGACCCAGCCCGTCGTCGGGTGGAGAATAGATCGCGCATGAGCGCAGTTGTCCGCGTTTGTCCTCCGCCGTACCTATCGGTACCAGCCCCGCCTGTCCTAGTGTGTCGCCAGTCGGCTCGGCAGTGGCCGCGCGCGCGCGCGCAGTAAGCAAGCACAGCAACCACGGACGTTGAGCTGACCATTTGCGTCACAAACCACACGGTTGCGATGAGTTCACCTGCTGTCTATCTCTTCAAATAGACAGCGAATAAAAAAAGCATATTTTGGGGCTTCGTCTGAGTTGACTGGCAAGTCGATTTCTCGCGTGCTTTCTCTCGTGATGTCGTTTTCTCGCGTTCTCCCTGCGACACGAAAGAAAACCTGTCGTGCTTTGGCAATCTTTGATGGAAGGCTGGCACGGCCTTCGACAGTCCCAGTTCTGGTAGCGGGACCGTTTCGTTCATCTTTCACTTGGAGCCGAGCCGAGGTATGTCGTTATTGTGAGGGCGGTATCGCACAGAGAGTTGGCAAGCGCGCGTACTTCATTAATTTGCTCCAGCTTCCTGCGCTGCAGCTATAAGTACGGCGAGCGATACCGACTCCTTTGGCTGCTGCGTTGTTCCTTTCGTGTTGCCCAACACCGACGAGTATCGTGTAGCTTGTTGTCGAATGATATCAAGCTTCCAGTTTCAAATTTGTTTATCAGGACGTGCACGGGTAGTTTTGTTGGTTTGTCAAGGAATGACGCAAGTGATGTTTCCCGCTGGCAGTTTGCCATAATCTTTTGCTTCTTGGAAATTGTCGGGCAAAGAAATTGGCCAGGGAAGGAGTGCACAGTCCCTAGAAGACGGCTACAGTACCCTAGGGTCATGTAACAAACTCCATACAGATTATACAGTAGTTTGTCTGCCATCCTAATTGAACAGTACCCTTTTCTAGTGAATGTAGAGGATTGAGTTATCTCGAGGCTAGTGAAGGGAGCGTAAAGAAGGTTTGAAACCTAGTGCCTAGCCTCTTCTTCATTTTTGAGTCTCAATCGTTTCAGTACCACCAACTTGCCTCCACGTTTGCCTTTCCAGGGGAAGAGCAAGTGTGCAGTGGGGCTCATTTAACTTTTCTTTGTAAATCCAGATTGATAGCAATGCCTTTTTGTTGGCAAGGTTCAGAGTGCAGCTTTGCTTTGGAGTCAATAAACTGGATTCCATATAGAATGCAATACCTTTATTGATGCATAGGGTAGTAAATTATTGCATCCTTCCTTGTTAGTAAAATCTCCAACTGTGTGCAGCAACCTTATCTTGATGTGGCTCACTTCACTCGGATTAGTGTCTCTATACGTGGCAAATGGATTTCGGGAACAAAGGATATGTGAATCATGGTGCAACGTGCATCTAAGATAGGCTCCTAATATTGCCCTTGTTTATCCTGGTAGATTACCGTGTGTTGGGCAATGAGGAAGTCTCGAAATTCTTGATGCACTTGCCGCATGCAAAAGACTTGGATTTAATACCAGACTACACCTTTTCTGTGCTTCAAGTTGAATCACACTTCTGGTGATTAAAATGATCTGAAGATATGTTTGTTTTTAAATCCTATGTCCTAGTCTTGTCGGGTATCTTACTTTTTTTGTCTTGAAAAATATGTAAATTTACTCAAAAGTTTTGCACAGTCTATCAAGGCAATGCTTTATGAAAATAAATACTCTAGAAAAATATACTAATCAAGAGCAGCGAATTGCAAAACATGAACGAGGTTTGTGTGGTTTACTGGAGGCACATTCGTTGTGCTCAATTCATCTGTGTTCACTTCAGTTCAGTTTATTATACCTCAAAGGCATTTCAGATGAAATGCATTACATGAGGGGGGATCAAATGACATATACAGATAGAAGAAGAGTGACCACAAGGCTGTGCAAAGCTTTTGAGCAAAATCAACACCCCACTCCAATTTTTATATAATTTTGTCTCTTCCATTTTTTATTAATATTTGCTGGAATTCCTTGTGTACAAAACTAAAATAGGTTTAAATATATATATATATATATATTCGCTTATTATTTAATTGTTTAGCCAAACCTACACAGTTTGCACATTTTTAGATTGTTGTACAATAAACTAAGACCAGTAAAAATAGTTTTCTTACCCCTACCAAGCAAGAATTACAAAATTCTATTTAAAACTGACTACAAAGCAGGAGGGACCAGAAATCTAAGGTTTTGGTTGAATTTTGCCCTGTAAAATTCTTTATTGTGCTTCATGAATAAGCCTTACTATCCAGTTTAGTGGGAACTTTGGTATTGCACAATTTATAAAAAAGTGCACATCTACAAGTTGGGATATGTTTTACATTTTGTTATGACAATAGTTGACCAAGTATCTTTTCAAGAAAAGTTTGCTTGGCAATTAAGTCACTCTCCTTTTAGTCTTTCATACTCCAGGGTTAGGTCTATTTTAGATCACTTTTATGCATGTTCATTCCTCTTATTATTTTTTTTTCAGACCTGGTTTTATTTTAGTTTTCCTTGGTTTTATTTAGAACAAGGGTGTCTCGACTGCAAGAGTGAAACAAATCGGCGAGAAATTGCGATTTTCTGCGTAGGGCTTCTAATGGTGGTGTCGTGTAGCAAGGGGGCAAGAACAAAACATTTCTTCCTCCTGTCCACATGAATTAGCAAAAACAAACTTTAAATGTTCCGTTGTGCGCTTGTGGGTTTGTTGGAGCCTGAAAAGGAAACAATGAAATAAAACCTTTCCAAATATATAAAAAGTATGAGAACGTCAAAAGCACCATATTTATTCTTTTTTTAGTACCACCTTTCTTATTGGTAAAATTTTATCGTGGAGCATAATGTCTCGTGCACATTTCAGATTCAATTTTATGCAGTGTATTTTCTATTTCAAAGCATTTTTTTAAACATGTTACTATGCATCTTTCTGGAAAGAACAAGGGCAATGCAATTTTATGTGCACTTCATCAAAACATTTGGCCCCTTTGAAATAATTTGTTTACCGGGTAAATGACATTTCACTGTTTATGAAATAAATAATTTTTCTTCAAAGTGAGACATCATTACCAAAAATAGTTTCTTCTTAAGTTGAGCTCCAAAAGCCCACATATTTTTTAAAGGCCTGTTTAAATGTAGCTTTTTATTTTTCATATGCAAACTTTATAAACTATGATGAGTGCAACTGAAGAACCCGGTCTCTTGTGGAGTGCATTAACCATATGGCTACTATCACTAACGGTATCTGTTCAGAATGCGATCATGTCAGCTAGTTTTGAAACATACATTCGGATACAATTAATGGCCACCAGCTCCTTTCCTTCTTCGTTTGTTTAGGCTGGACATCCCCAATAGCTTTCCCCTTAGCTTTTCTCATCATTGCTTGCTCCCACGCTACTAGTTACGAGGGTTTTTCCAGTTTGCCTTCAGGCATTGTTTGTACAACATATTATCTTTCAGACCTTCTGTCCATCTTGAAAGAGGGGAAAAGTAGCTTCTTGGCCACTCTTTCGTCCTTGATCAGTTCTACCTGCGACAGTTGCCCGAGTTGGGAGCGTCTTCCTAATAGGCCCTCCTCGAAATTCAGTGCCATCTGGTGACTCAAATAGTAGTTTACCTTTTGCCGTACTAATGGTGGTAATCGACCTGCACTTTTTAGTCACCATCGCTTTTGCTAGTCAACAGCAGTCGGGAATGTGTGTTTTTACCTTACGATACTTGATCTATTAGTTTCGATGGTGACAAACAAGAACCTGTAAGGATGAAGCATTGACCCACGTTGAAATCGCGATAAAATTTTAATATGTCAAGGGGCTCTAAAGCCGATTAGGTGCCACCAACAGATTGACTGGACCCAAGTTAGAAATGAATGCTTACACAGCTTTTGTATTTGATTCCCGTGTTGCCTCACGATCAGTACCACAAGGCCGCCATTATTAGTATGGCACATATGCCATTCCTCAGAGGATGATATACTCCGTTTCACCTTACGTCCGGACGTGGTGGACGCTAGGAGCTATCTTATCCATTCCCGTTCTGTGGGCGTAGCCCGTGATACGCTTTCCGCGCATCGCTGTGCCCCCTCTCCAAGGTCACGTGACACTCACACGGCCTTGGATTGGCTCTGATGGCTCATAGCATCTTCTGCGCTCAAACATAAGGTGAAACTGAATTTTCTTAAAAAATCTAGTCTGCTGCGTTTTTTTTGTTTTGTTTTTTTTAACGAAATAGTAGGAATTTTAGGGTGCTATATTCATGGTAAAACATCTAGAAAATCATGCTCCAGTTTATTCTGCAGAAAGACAGTATGTGCTTCAACAAATGATTGCTTTCAGCAGAGGGATGAAACTGGTTCCTCGCACGAGCGTAACAAACACGTGGCTCGGCTCCACTAAAAATGTGTGCGACTCTGTTGTTTGTCGCAGGTTAGCCCGGGCCGCTCGAGGGATCTGCCGTTCCATCTATCCTCAACTCATGTAAATATTTCACTGTTCACCATGATCAAGCAGTCTTCCTTTCTCAAGTGGGCCCAGAACAACAAGAACACCGTCAAGAGCAGTAAGTCCCCCGGCTCGTGCTGCAAGCACAGCGTGCCAGTTTCCTGTAGCCGCAGCACTAAGAAATTTTATCGGGGCTTTCAATCAGTTCTTCACAACTCGAAATTGAGCTACTTTCACCTAAATGTGTGGCCTTTAATGCAGTGGCTTTATATGAGAGCCTTGCACAGACGTTGCCTGCTTATGTTGATCGCACCCTACAAAGACCATTGTAGAGAGTGTCGGCAATAGAGCGCAGCAAAGGAGTGTGGGTAGGTTGGCATAGGGGGCACATGGGAATACATTCAATGAGGATGTACAGGGGGATATGAGTTGAGCATCTTTCGAGAGTAGAGAAGCAATCAGTAAACTTTGAACAAAGACTAGCTGAAATTGAGGATACACGGGGGGCAGGGAACGGGGGTGTACAAGTATCTATACATGAAATGTCTAAACACTAAGTGGACAAACCAAACCCGCAAGCTGAGATTTAAATACATTCAACGAGATGGGGTCGATCGGAGCATATCTGTATAAAAGGGAGTAAAGGAAACAGGAGAAATTGTGGGAAGAGAGAATGCAGGGGAAATCAGCTTTAACAATATACAGGGCACAAAAACAATAAAAATTCACAGGATCTTTTCTGTTATCCTTAAGACGAGTTGAGGGCGAAAGTGCAAGAGCCGATGTAAACGTGATGCGAACCTCCGAAGACGGCGCGCTCTCAGACGCATTTTTGGTGCCGTTTCATTGGCTCACTCTGATCGTGGCGTCGGCTGTGGTCCCGATGATAGCGAACCTCCCAAGACAGCGCTCTCTCTGACGACGCACTTTTGGCACCGTTTCATTGGCTCAGTCGAATTGTGACGTTAGCTGTGGTCCCAGTGATAGTGAACCTCCGAAGACAGCACGCTCTCTGACGACACACTTTTGGCGCTGTTTCATGGTACCCTTCGTTTTGGAACCTTTCAGGTCGCCGACGTGTTTTCATACTTTTCGTGTCGCAGACGTGTTTTTGCTCAAGGTTTTCGAAGGTCGACTGAATGACGAGATATACAGGCTTTCGCCTTAATAAAGAAGGAACAGTTGTATGATAATTCATTGGGGAGCTCAATGCTGTTTGAAGCTAGAACAGGGCCCGTTTGCTCGTAGCGCTAACCTCGGCTAAAGTTAGCCGCAGTACCTAGGAGAGGGATTTTGAAATCGCGTGACTGGCTCGGTAGGGATGCGGGGAAACATGGCGGTGCCCCGGTGAGTGAGCGCCGCTCGCTTTGGAACTATGTCGTTGTAGCTGCAATATCTGGTGCGTTAGTCAGCAACGAATGGTGCAGGAGGCTTTCGTTTTGCCTTACCTCACTTGAAACGCAGAGCATGAGCAATGACCTCGCCGCATTTTTTAGATAGTCTTTCGATTCTGGCCATTCCTAAGCCTAAATGAACGCGATAATGGAAAGTGGATTGCCTTGACTCAATCGGCCGGGTATTGATAGCACACAAAAGCAGACAGCATCCCAATAGACCTTTTTCTAAATTTCCCAAGCACCGAGGTGCCTGCTACGAGTGTAGTTACACACGTTGCACGTGCTGGCGTCTGCAGTAGTAATTGCTCTAAAGCAAAAAGTCTAAAACACATTTTGCCTCGCACGAGAGTTCGTCAAAGCCTTGTTATGATTTTTTACTTCGAATCTTTTATAAGAGGAAGGCCAGTGCGCGCGGACCGTAGAATTTTTCAACGTTTTCCTCGATGCTTGGGTGATTTAGAAAAAGGTCTATTGGGACGCTGTCTTTTTTTGTGGTCTATCAACTAACACCCGGCCGATTGAGTCAAGGCAATCTGCTTTCCAAAGACGTTGCCATGCCAACAATTATCGCATTCATTTAGGCTTATGGAATGGCCAGAATCGAAAGACTATCTAAAAAATGCGGCGAGGTCTTTAGTCATGCTTTGCGATTTAAGTGAGGTAAGGCCAAGCGAAAGCCCCCTTCACCATTCATTGCTGACTAACACGCCCGATATTGCAGCTACAACGACATATTAGTTCCAAAGCGAGCGGTTCTCACTCACCGGGGCACCGCCATGTTTCCCCGCATCCCTACCGAGCCAGTCACGTGATTTCAAAATCCCTCTCCTAGGTACTGCAGCTAACTTTAGCCGTGGATAGCGCTTCGATTAAACGGGCCCAGGGGTGCTAAGAACGAAAACATATAGGGCTAAATTCCAGGAAATAGACACTTTATGTGATGTATGCAACCGCGAAAGGGAAACTATAGAACATGTAACTTCAGGGGGCACGGGGGGGATGACTACGGATTTGGAGGGGGCACTGGGATTTGCAGACTGGGATGGATGAATGGATAGGGAAAGAATTGAGGTAACTAAGAGGAGATTGGAAGATTGGTCGACAAGATCTTGGGAGGGGTGAAAATACAGTTAAAAATAAGCAATGGGAACTCTTTTAAAGGGTGGGGGGGGGGGGGGGGGGAGGATTGTGTTAGAACAAAATTTATACAAATTTTAAAAAAGGGATGACGAAAGTTTAGGCTAGGTGGCGCAAGCTGCTACCCATTACAAAGGGTATAGCCATTACTATCTATTCATCCACCCATCCATCACATAGCGCATGTGACCAATGGCATTGCACCGTGTGGAGTGGGAGGGAGGGTAAAGTTGCACTAACACTTGCCCTCCCCCCTCCCTCTGCTACATAGGAACGGGGGCTGCATAGGAGGGTAGAAGTCTCGTACAAGTAGAATACTCTAGTAGAGACAAAGGCATTTTATAGTGCTGCTCATTCAAAACATGATCGAGTGCTGTCACACCTTTGTTATCTTTGATGGGGCATCTAAGCAAAGCAATCTTTTTACCTTCTTTCAGCCAGATTTTTTTTATCCCCATACCTGCATCACCTGTAAACTGACATTCATACAAGGCAGAGAAGGGGGCAGGAAATGGGGACACATTTTCTCCCAAATATTTTATGCATACACGAAGAAGAAACCAGAGCAGTTAAGCAACAATGGTGGGACCTTAGGAGCTCCTTTTCAGAGGGGAGACATTTTGTGGGACCTTCCAGAATGGTCTGTGGGAGAAGGTGCGGGGAACGGCGCTGAGAAGCGGCGACCGCTCCGGCGGGACAGGAAGAGACTGCGGCGTGCATCCTGCCGCCTCTGGCCGTTCCGAACAGCATTAAGGGCGGTTCTTTTGTCCGCCCCCTCCTAACAACAAAAACACTGGTGTGGGAACTCTCCTGGGACCTGCATTGTGTTGCCGCTGTCGCGGTGGGGGGGGGGGGGGGGACTCTCAATTGTCTCTGGCTAGAGCGCATGCTGTCTGGCATTTGGGGCCAAGGACAGCTGCACTCACGTCGTTGCGTTGCGTGGCTGTTACACTGCCTGGCTCTTGAATGGAAGGGTAGATGCTGACCTTACGGGTAGGGCCACTGGAGGGGAATGCTTTGCTTGCTCTTAATCTCCTGCACACAGATAGCAATGAAAACCTTTTTTTTTAATTTATATTAGGTTGATAGTTATTTTTTGCAAGTAATCCCAGTTAAAGCATGTGTATGATTTTGGCTTTCAAGATGGAGGCTCTGTGACGTCGCTAATGGTGAAATTATATTTATAAAAGCGGTACTTGTAGAATGCTTAATATAGCAAACTATTTTTATATTAGAAAAATAGATTGCTTATGCTGTTCATGTATGATTGTGTTTTGTAGCAATTGTGGCGATTATAATTGTAATACTGCAATGTAGTAACCTAAACTGCATGGCATGATTGTGATACTATCGAGTCATGGTAAATTGTGTGCAGTGCAGGTTTCTTGATGTAGTCAAGTTAAAATATATAATAAATTCTCTTCATAGCAGGTAGTCAATAAGGTATTTAAATTGAACAGGTTAATATCTTTTAATAATTAGTCGAGGATAGTAATATGTTGAAAGTGAAAAAAAGGTTTTAAATGAAGTTCAGCTTGACATTGTGTTTATGCCTCATCGTAGTCTTATAGGCTTTTTATGACAGGTTAAAAAGAAATGGCGAGAGCATTTTAAAAGGAAAAGTTTGGTTTAGCTGCATAATGTCCATTGAACACAAATTTGTAGTTTTTATTAATGTTGCTTCTCCAAAAATGAAAGGAGTGTAAGGGTGGGACATGGCCTGGAAGGGTCAACCTTTGAACCCTTCATTCAAATTTTGAACCCTTCACTCAAATTTATTCAAATGGTTAGGGGGGAAAATGTCTATTAGGTATGATGACTTAGTTTCAGCCTTATAGGTCAATTCTAAGACAAACTATGCTATTAAGCTAAAAAAAGACTTCAATAGAAATTGTATTTAAAAAAACAAAAAAAAAGATGCATTTCACGAAATGTGTTTTTAAATGTAGAGGACCTTTAGTGCTGGTTAAGGTAAAAATTAATTGTAGAACATTCAATTTTAGAGAGACAGTAACACTAAAAAACATAAAAAAAATTCAGATGTTTGGGTTCTAAAATATCTAGTTTTCATTATAAAGAAATGAGCTGTTTCTCTTTTTTTTATTTTTTTCGAGATTATGAGTATTTTAATTTGTTTCTCGGGACATTTCTTTCCATGATACCCCTGAATCTTAGCATGTTCAAAACTTCAAATGATACATTTTCTCTTACATTTCCTGCCAAAAAGTGAAACTAAGAAAAATTCATTTGAAGTTTCAACTTTAGGTTTGTCCATTTTCTGCAAGTGTGATGCACAATAAATTCACAACTCAGAGCCTTTGCATATGCTATTTTAAAACCCTCTAATGTCTGTCAGCTCCTTCTACCAGGGTTACCAAATGTGGTTTGCTCTTTTAATCATGCAGCTGATAACTGCAGATGGTGTTTATTTCTCGGCTTTCTTCTATGCTTTGTAATATGCACCCCCCCCCCCCCCCCCACACCTAATACATAGCTCCTAAGATATGTGTGCAGATTCTTTTCAAAGGTTCACATGGACAATTTGTCCATGTGAACATTTGAGTTCTTCAAATTGTCCACAATTTGGACAATTCACAACTACACATGAACAATTTGTCCTTCACCAGTGTGGCATACTTTTACCAGTGTACCCTAACAGCTTCTTTTTCTCCAGGTGGCCGAAAATGGATCCACCCAGCAGATGCCCTACAGAAAGGTCATGTAGCATACCTGGTCAAGGTAAGCTAAATTACTGCTGCTTCTGTCTTGGCATTATCTTTGTGAACTTCCATATAATTTCTTTCAAGATGTTCATGTGTTATGACAATTCAGTCTGGGTATTAGATTATTGTGTAGATTCCTCTGGCTCAAGGAAGCAGAATTCGTGCACATTCTACGAATGAGGCATTTGCATTGCTATTTATTAAATCGGTGCATACTTTTATAAGGTGTCCTTGAGGCAAGTAAAGTTCATATAAATAAAATTTTGAGACGTATAAAGACTATCTTTGATATGAAGATGTCTTTTACCTGTCTTTTTTTTTTTTTTTTTATACACAGTATATAGGACAATTTCATTGACCTGCCAAATGGCTGACCAATATCTGAGGTATCCCTGCCCATAAGGATAGGTATCATGCATTGGTGGTCTGTCGTGTGGGCAACTTCTGAACTCGCCCATATTTTTCACGGTGAAAAACCTTGTTTATTTTCACCAATTAATAAGTTAATTCACAAAGTTTAGCTAATTATCCTAATTATTGTGTCCTCCTCTTTTATGTCCCTCTGGCTGCATCACTGACAAGCACAAACCACATTAATGTAGCTTTCGTTGATTATTTTTGATCTGTAAGGGCTAAAGAGGTGCACTCTGTAATTATTGAAACCAGTATTATAATGTCTCAGGTATTTGTTGCAAGTATTTCACCTTAGATAGGTGGCTTTTTTTGTGCTGGTATTTTTACAGTAAAAGTACATGTGGGGAAACCATAGTTGCTGTGTTGAAAACCAATAAAAATTTACAAGGAGATATTGGCAGGGGCTTGCAGTAGTTTTTGTGCAAAGTACTTTATAAAACCTTTGCCTTGACTTGGAAACATCTTTTTATAATCTAGTCTTACGACACTTTTTAATAATTAAAAAGTAGTACAAAGAAAATCTTCCAGTTGTTGCTGCAGCTGTTTTTGCTCCACTACTTTTGGTATTACATATACATACTAATTTATTACTTTCTCATTCCCTTACTAGTATGATTAAGCTCAAATTTCCTCGTTGCACCTGAGCTGATATATAATTTTCAAGTTATGCTTTATGTACATTCTAATCAACCAGGCAGGTTTCTAGCAGTGCTGAAGTTGCTCATCATGAGTCATAGAATGAAGCTGTTTTGTTTTCTTTCAGTTCTTGGGCTTCACGGAAGTGGACCAACCAAAAGGCATTGACGTAGTTCGGGAAGGCATCCGGAAGCTTAAGGTGTGTATGTCTGCATCGCCATTGTCTGATAGGGTGAGCAGGAGTGCAGGGCATATTTTCACTTTAAGGGGGGCGTGATCTGCATGGGCGCATTAATTATGCATGCATACCGTTGATTTCATCCAAAGCTTGCACTTGCATCTCTAAGCATAAATATGCTAGCTGAAGAAAAGGCATTCTACTCTTCGAGTCCTGATGTTAGTGTTTTAGCAAAGCAATCACTCTCTGTTAGCTGGCTGGATTAGCAGCTTAATAGCCTGGGACGTGATAACTTGTAAGGCATACCCGGTAAAGTCTGCAATCGTTTTTAGGTGTTTGTGTAGTTGTATTGTAAAAGGACGAAACTCGTTAAAGGGATGGTGAACCGAGATTTGGATTTCAGAAAACAATGGAGGAGCTGTAGAGGGACGCTACAATCCCTACAACACTACTCGTAAGGCGATATCTCGAATGGACGGCCATATTTTTGGAAAAAGAGGTCGAGATTGAACGAGGCCGACGAGGCGCGTGACATGAAGATATCTCGTTTCCTCCTCTCTTCGCTTCGCCCCCTCAAGGCGGCGAGGCAGAGAAGACGTGAGGCCGTTCCCTCTCTTTCTCGACTCTTCTTGGAGAAACAAGACGTCAACATATCTGTCAAATGCGCCTCCTTTTTTTTTTTCTTAAAATACGGTCATCCGTTGGAGATATCGCTGTATAAGTGATGTTTTGGTGTTCGTAGCATCCCGTTGCACGCTTTTGCCGCTGTGTTTTGTGGAATCCAGATTTCGGTTTAGTATCCCCTTAATGTGACATGCCACATAAGTGAGGAGCAATGGTCAAAGCTAATGCACTAGCTTGCTGATGCTCTCTGGATCTCCAAATGATCCTTTGATCAGGTATGTCACTTCTTTGGCAAACTAGGATTGAGGTAAAAAAAAATATCCAGTGACCTGAATTTCTTCTGGTCACCACAAGCAGGTAGGGAGCATAAGATGTTGAAATACAGGCAAACAGCTTCTGCACAACATTTTTGTGTGTGTGTGTGTAAGGGGGGGGTGGGGGGCATAGGCATAGGATGAAGTTTGCTTTTATTTTTTACATTAGGCTGTTGCACTTTTTTATTTTCACGGGGTTTCATGCACAACCTTTATTTATTAATCCATCAGAAATTCAAGCAACTAGAAATAAAATGCTAACAGATGACACCAATTAATGTTTCGGTGTGGGAGTAGTCCAAGACGTGAACAAAAGAGTTCAACAGGGATAAAGCCCCTTGATAAAGTTCACACTTCGTGTTCCTTACAAGTCCCGACAACCCTTGTGTGAATGCACAATGCGCGTGTCACGAGCGGGTACTCCATTGCCATTTGTTGCCAAGGGCTGCTCGTTTCCGTACTGCACCGCCATTTGCTTCCAAGAACCATACGAAGCACAGGCCTCGTGCATTGACGCATTTGTCATTACCTGTGAGACCAACACAAGCGCATCTCCCTCTCTTGACTTTGCAGTTCAACCAGCAGCTGAAACGATCGGAAGGCACCAAAGTGCCCAAGGTGGAACTGACCATATCTGTAGACGGCGTGGCGGTACAGGACCCCAAGTCCAAGGTACGCCCAGGGCAACTGCACCCTTGTTCTTGACCCTCGCCTAATTCCTCACGGAAAGCACACTTTTTCTCAATGGTGTGATCGCTCCTGTCACTGACAGTTCGAAAGTGGCAGGGTGTGACCTATATTTGTGGGCCCTTCAATTAACAGTTGATTTTCATCCTAGCTGCTGAAAGGTAGTCTCCACCAGTTTGAGAGATCCACTCGGCGCATCTTACTGAGGTAGTGGTTGGTGGGGACACGGCCACCATCTCGTATTGCCCCAAGAGGAGCGAAACTTGATAGCGGGGCCAAACTGAACAGGCGCGCACTGACAAAGCGTTTTTCCTTCCCTGGAAAGGACATGGAATTGCCCAAAGCACCACTATCAGCCGCCTTCTCGGCAACGCGCTCCTAGTGGGTTTTTAAAAGAAATTAATGTGACTGTTCATTTTACTAGTGGTTCATGCACTGATTGTTAGAGCATGAGTTGGATTGCACTTATTTTACTTTTGATTCAATGAGAATATGACCTGCCTTGACATTTTTAAACTGGCCATTAGCAATCATGGCAAAAATGAAAGATGTTTACAATTCTCTGTAATGCCAAATTAGAGTACAGCTCTTGAGGAGGAGGGGAGGGTATGCCCCCCTCCCACTCCCCTCCTCCTCTTCTGTTCCACTTCCATTTAGTGGAAAAAGTTCCCCGCTAAGTTTAGCAGAAGAATTTCTTCGCTAAATTTAGCAGAAAAAATTCCCCGCTAAGTTTAGCAAAAAATATTTCTGCTAAATTTTGCGGAAAAAAATATATTTTAGCTGAAAAAAAAAACTTTTCACTAAATTTAGTGGAAAAATTTTCCAGTTATATCTAGTGGGAAATTTTTCAGCTAAAACTTTTTTCCACCAAATTTAGCAGGGAATCATTTTTGTTAAATTTAGCGGGGAATCTTTTTAGTTAAACTTAGCAGGGAAATTTTTCAGCTAAGCTTGGCTTAGCTGATTTTTCCACTAACTTTGGCGGTAAAATTTTTCTGTTAAATTTCGCGGGGGATTTTTTTCTGCTAGATTTAGTGGGAAAATATTCCCGCTAAATTTAGCGGGGAAATTTTTCCGCTAAATTTAGTGGGAAGATTTTCCCAGCGGGAAAATTTTTTCGCCAAATTTAGCGGGGAAATATTTTTGCTAAATTAAGGCGCCATGTGACGTCACTCATGACGTCATGATGGTTACGCCGACGGCGACGCCGCTCAATCCGGAAACGAGCGCCTAAGAGCTGCTCTCTAAGACCATTACGGGATCGGATTGAGTGGTCTAGCAGGTTATTTGAGATTGCAGGTCCAATTGTTTTAGAGCGCAGCTCTTAGGCGCCCGTTTGCAGCGTCAGCATAACCACGCTAAATTTAGCGGGAAAATTGACGTCGCATGACCTCAACAACAATTCAATTCTTGACTTGGTGTCACGACACCTATGAACAGATTGAGTTTCTCCGTTAGATTTAGCGGGAAAATTGACGTCATGTGACGTCAACAGCAATTCAATTCCCCGCTATATTTAGCGGGAAAATTGATGTCATGTGACCTCAACACCAATTCAGTTTCCCCACTAAATTTAGCGGGGAAAAGGACGTCGCATGACTTGGTGTCACGTCACGTATGAACAAGTTCAGTTTTTCCGATAGATGTAGCAGGGAAATTAACGTCGCGTGACCTCAACTGCAATTCAATTCCCCGCTAGATTAAGTGGGAAAATTCGTCAGGTGACCTCAACACAAATTCAGTTTCCTTGCTAAATTTAGTGGGGAAAATGATGTCAATGACTTGGTGTCACATGACCTATGAACAAATTCAGTTTCTCTGCTAGATTTAGCGGGAAAATTGATGTCATGTGCGGAGGATGAGGAGGGGAAGATACGGAGGAGAGGAGGGGAGAAAAGAAGAAAGGAGGGGAGAACAAGGAGCAGATGAGGAGGAGGGGCATACCCTCCCCTCCTCCTTTTCAAGATCTGTAATTTTGCATTAGAGATTTGTAAACGTCTTTAATTTTTTCCTTCCTGAGTTTTAGAGTCACTTTATTTATTCTAGATTTCATGTGGGGGGCACAGCAGCACATGCGAGGCTTCACACCCGATTAGTTGAATATGGATATTGAAGTATATGCTATTTTGCATTGCCATGATTGCCACGACTGTCTGTTGCAAAATAAGAACTGCACGAGAGGCTCGTGATAAGCCTGTGAAGGCTTATCATGAACTAACGTGATGGTGTTCGTGGATATTGTCACTGTTGGCTTCGATGGTATGTAGCATCTGCTGTGGTTCATTGTTGGGTGAAGCTGAGTATAGACGAGTTTTTAATGCTTTCCCGGTGGTCTGTCTGTCTGCTCTGTGCAGAGGATATTTCATCAGCATCCCCTCCATCGAATTTCATACTGTGCGGACGACAAGTCTGACAAGAAGTCCTTCAGCTTCATTGCCAAGGAATCTGACGGGGAGAGGCACTCCTGCTTCGTGTTTTCCAGTGAAAAGTTGGTCAGTGCCTCTCTTCACACCGGCTCTGGCTTGTGTACATGCTGCATTTCAACCATTGTAGATCACATGGGACAGCTGTTGTCTGAGCTAGACACCTTGTGGGTATTTTTTTTTAAAACTGCCACCGTAATGTTACTACAGTTCTCTTTAAGTGCAAGCATAGCAGAAGCTAATAAGAGTGAGCTCCAGGCTTTCATCATCCCTGCCGAGCATGTGCACTTGTTCTGTGCAAGCATTGTTCAGGGCAACATATTCATGCTTATATCTTCGGCTACGCTCGCGTGTAAAGTGAGACAAACTATGGTCATCAAAAACTTCCTTTGAATTGAGGCTTTGTGTTTTAATATTGCTCTGACCCTTTACAATTGTGTGTGTGTGTGACATGCTTATAGGGTCTGGAAGATGTGGGACTGTGTTTTGAATTGATTCAATTCGTGGCTTCTCACTTATTCCCACTGCGCATTCATGCATTGTCAGAGCTTAGCACTTGAGCATTCTACAGTCATTCACATATGTCTACGCTTGAGTAGTTACGGTGGTAATAAACTGCTTTTAACAAAAGGCACCTGTGCCTTTTATATATTGAAATAAGGTTTGTTGGTTTAAATGGGGGATGCACATATTTTTAACATAGAGTGTGTGAGAAGGTCCCACTAGTTTCAATCACTCTGTATTGATTTGCCACAAGACTGGATCAAATCATTGTATACAGTTGTAGCTTCGATTTTACCGTAGCATGATTCAGTTTAAGTGTCATGAACAAAAAATAAGGCATGAATTTAAAGAATTTATTCAGTATGTGCATATATATTTTAAAACATGGTTAGCTAATTATTTTGTTTTGGTTTTGCCTCCTCTTGTCTCGATACTAAAACCGCTTTACCCATATTACAGGTTTGTATGAAATGTCTAAGAGGACTATGTATTTATGTTTTGGGTGAATTTATAGTTGACTTTACTGACTCTGATATGTCGATGTGTAGTAGCATTAGCAGAATTTATAGTTTGAACAACCTCTAACATGCATTTGTAGTCATGTCATCAGAGGAAAGCCACTATACTGACCACCATGAGTGTTATGGGAAATGTAAATCTACCGCATATACTAATGGTTCCTGTTTCTTGCAGGCTGAGGAGATTACACTGACCATTGGTCAAGCCTTTGACTTGGCTTATCGCAAGTTTCTCGAAACATCAGGCAGAGACATGGAGATGAGGAAGCAGTTCATGATGATGCAGAAGCGGGTAAGGTCACTTTCTATGCTTTTTCTTGCAACAGCCCGTTCTGTACATTTACCAAGTCAGCGACATTCCACCAGTCTGGAGACTGTCCTTTTCGTTTTTCTTGCACTATATTAGAGAGATTTATGTGTTGTACCAATGACCTCTCAGGTTCAAGACCTGGAAGAAGAAAACATGCAGCTGCGCAAGCGCCTAAAGGACTTGGATTACATCGTGGGCGGACCTCAGACGCACAACCACAGGACCAAGACCAAGGTGATGGTTAGCTGTTTTATTTGCCCAGTTCTTCAGTTTAAGAAATACTTGAGACCTTGCAGGTTGTAGTACTAGGCTAAACTAGTATGGCACTAGATAGCAGTAGCTAGAGTGAATTGAAAAGGGAAATCTTTCGGTACAGTTTTCATATAGGGCTCTTTTTTAGAACAGTCATTTTGATATAACAGACCCTCATCAGGTTCCTAAGTGTGTGCCCCTTTCTCTGCTGTATGTCTATCTTACAACGGACTTGTCACTAGATGGTAATGTTTCTCACTTATGTAAGAAGTTTTGAATTAACTTGAAGCAACAAACTTGTGACTAAGCCGAAAAAGTAGGAGACTTTTGTCCCTTCTGGCTACCTTAAGTTATGGCAAAGAATGTGGCACAAACATTGTAAACTAATACAGTGAAGATATATATTTTTGTGAGCCAACTTTACTGTAAAGGAACTACTGTTCAGTGGGAGCAAAAAAAGCTTGTTGCTTGTGTATTACTAATTTTTTTGTTTCCTAATTACTAAGTTGCTTTGTTGTGTACTTAGCACCTGATGTCTGACTTTAATACCACAGGCATCAGGTATGGTAAACATAAGAGTATGACTTTGAAAAAAATATCTTTAAACAGTATTTAAAAAAAAAAAAAAACTAGGTTTAGGTGAACCAAAATTAGAATATTAAAATTAAAAAAAAAAAATACATTGGGTGTTATTTTATATAGACACGCTAGGGGAATCCATTCTACTTGATTTCAAACCTTTCCATTAATAGGGCCGGTCACAACGCAGTAGGTGGTCAAAGACAAAGAAAGCAAGCGGGCGGCCTGGTCACAGATATTTGAAACCGGGAACGACAGACGAAAAAAGGGGACAATACACAACACGTCACGTTGGGTGCTGTCCCTTCCATAGTGATAGCTTTATATGGGAACCATCCGTGGACCTTGCTTGCTCGTGTCTGTTGCACAATAGAAAGGAAAGGCAGTGGAAGGGAGGGGGGTAGAGAGATGAGTGTTCATGCAGCATTTGCACTCCCCCCCTTCCTCCTATGGTGCAACCAACGCAAGTGGGCCAACCCTATCGGGTGCTATTGAACCTTCATTTCAGTTGACGAAATACAGTAGAGCCTCGTTGATACGTTCCCGGTTCATACGATTTTCTGGTTCATACATTCACGAGTGAGGGCACAAGAAACGTCGCATAGAGTTGCGCTGTTTCTTTTCCGGTTCTTAAGTTCCCAGACAACACGATTTCCCAGAAGGTATGCTCGACATTCTGCCAAATGTCGATCGGATGATACGTTTCTTGGCAATTAACGTTGCCGGTCTCAACGAACGAGCGCCGAGCAGCCGTTTTCAGGGGAATATGACACGGCGCATGCGTGCAGAGCAGTCTGCCCGCTGAGAACGCTGCCGCTGCATCTATTTTTCTCCGCAACTTCCGAGAGCCGTCCAGGTGCACAAAGGCGTTTTGATTGGAATTGCAGAACACGGAGCACGATTTGACTGTCTTAGCTCATTATTCGATTAGTCAAAGAATCTTTCTCGTGAAATAATAGCCAAGGAGTCAGAGTACATACTTTACGCATCTCGATTGCAACTCTGGCGGCTTGGGCAAGAACCTCTGCACTCTTCACCGGCATTGTCGGTTGTTGGCAGTTAGCGTCCGCACCGCTTCGTCGGCGTACTAACCGCTCGTAACAACAGCGCATCCATCTGATGCTGCCATTCGTTTTCTTCTCGTCAAGTGCTACCGCTGGCGAAAGTGGCGCGAATGCTGTCGTAACGCGCAACCGAATCAGCAGCGTAAAAATCGAAACCCAAATACGGCTGTCTACCGATCAAGCTTCGCCTGTGCAAGCACATGTTCACTTCAGTTGTCAACGCCGGAGGAGTATGTGCTTATTGCTTTGCATGCATTTCCAAAGTAGACGCGTGATTATGGGTCACTCTCGGTAACTCCAGCAAGCACTCTGAGGCATTGTTCGGAGGGTTGAAAGAACCGATTGCAAGAGTGCGCAAGGGTAACTCTAGACTAGGACACACAAAGGAGTAGTAGTGGTAGTAGTAAGTGAAAGAATCAGGCATTTCTTTGTTTCTTTCTCTGCATTGGTTCAGCTCCGGTTGCTTTATCAAGTTCTGCCAACGCTTTGGCAGCTTTGGTTTCACGTTCCACCCCAAGCCCGTGCCATCCCATTTCGCCATTGTTCTTGTGCAATGTAGGCTCGTTTCGTTTTGTGATAGCGTCAAGAAAGCGACGCCATCGCAAAACTGCTTGTTTTTGCATATTTTTTAACTAGGTATTGCTTTTTGTGTGTGTGTGTGCACGTATGCGTGCATGCATGAAAATAGTAAGTTTGGATCATACACTTTCCCGGGTAATGTTTTCTTTCTCGCGGTTTTTTCAAAACATATCAACGAGGTTCTACTGTACTTAAGCCAGCAAAATATTTCTTCCGTCATCTCTGGTTTCAAATACTGTCGACGACTTAATGGTGATGTCCTAATTTTCGCAAATTTCGCTACTTGAAAATGATTGCAAAAAAATCATTTGAATATATTACCCATGGTAACAAGTACATAGTTTACCACATTCAGTCGCAAAATTTTGAGCCCGCAGAGTATTCCCGAGACGATAACCCACCATTCTCGAAATTCGAGAAATGTTGAGTTTGTGGAGATAAAGTTGTCACAGGTGGCATTGTTTGAACTGGTTTAGAACACTAAACTAGGTTTACCAAGAGGTAATTACAGTAAAGGGCTTCATTCGAGTGTCCATTACATGTCTGCGTAATTCAGAGTTCAAATGAATAGTCACTTGAGGTTGGCAGTGCTTTATCAAATTTTAAACCAAAACAGAGGGAATTGTAAATTAAAAGGTATTATTCGCTGCCCAGTCTATGAACGAAGCAGATGTGCCAAGTGTCCTTTCCTTTCCTGCGTGCAGAGTCCAGGTCCCATTGTGGTGTCCAGTAATGGCAGTGGCACAGCCCCGTCTACGACCAAGCTCCCGGAGCCCCTGCCACCTCCAGTCCCGCCCCGTGGGGCGGAGCATGCGCTGCATTCGCAGGTGACTGCCCATTTCACGTTTTGAAATGCAGGCATCCTTGCACACCATATTTTGGGTTATGAATTGTAATGTTGGTGCACGTGAATTTTAAATGCGATAGCATTTCTTTTTTGGGCATCACCCCCACCGGAAAATTCTCGTCTTTAGCGCTAAACGATTTGGCCTCCTTTCCTCTACTTGTCCTGCCCTCCTCTATCGTGCCTCCTCTTGTCTTTAGTGGATACTCAGTGTTCGTCATGCCGCCGAGACGAAAGAAAATAGAGAGCAGCACTTGGCCTTTAAACGAAGCATGGCGCACGGCAAAGCCATGACTACGCTGCATCTCCAGCAAGTAAAAGTATCGCTATTGAATTGAGGTGTGCGGACATTTCACGCTCAGCTATGCTATTGGGTTTGGCTCAATTTAATCGGCAGAATATGGCCTTTCTTAAAGAAGAGCAATGTTATTGCATTTCGATGGAGTCTGCAGCGAAGCACCACAGACACACAGCCCCATTTTTTTAACAGAGGATGTGTGATATGGCTGGCTGCTAGCCACTCCCCTGCAACGCTCTCCCATAGCGAAGAGTGCCACGCGAGTGCTGCAATAAAACTCGCGTTCTCACTGATAGAAGACAAGCCCCAACCGAACGCAGACGCAGCACTCTGTCCTCTGTCCAATCCTCTGTCCAATGCTGCACTATGGTAGGTGGTATAGAAAATCCAGCTCTAAGCCCTTTGTTATCTGGTGTGAGCGAGCGAGCACACGCGCACGTGAGCACACGTGAGCGAGCGAGCACACTCGCACACGTGATAGGAGATTGCACATTCTTCGGAGGAAACCAGGTGACTCGGAAGTAGCAGGGTCAGAGATGGAGTGTGCGACCGCAGAAGATGCAAGTTTTGCATTCCACTTCTACTGGAGCGCTAGCTTTGGCAGAGCATTGTTTCAGAGGCAGCATGCACGACAATGTTCATGCCGTTGAGTCACAAGATGGATACCAAGTTCATCTGTGCAACACCGCCACAAAGCAGCGGTAAGACACAATGCATTCTGTCTTGCCGCTGGATTGCACTATGTAGAATTTTTGTCTGACCATAGAGATAACCAAGCCAATTGAGCACATTTCGACATTCATCTCCAAGGTATACCTTTCGGTAACGTGCTTTCATAAAATTCTGAACATCTGCCCCTCCAAAATTTGAGATAGGTCACTCAAAATATGGGAAGGGGGGAGGGCACTTTATCGAGTCGGGGCCAAAATTCAAAATAGCAGCCAGAAAAGAAATGGCGGCCAAGACAAATATGCATTCTGGTGTGCGCCGTTAACATTTCTTAATCGTGGTCAAAGGCACAAAGCAAATCCTCGGAATACAACCTGAAAACGAGTTCCAGGCATTCGATCGGCGTCTCATCATTGTCTTTGGGGACCACGGTGACGACGTCAAACCCGTCGAATGCATTTGCTATGCCGCAACCCTTGGCAAAGGTTCTTTTCCTGGGTGTCCCTGGAAAGAACCTTTTCCACAGTATTTTTCTGGGACAGCGGCCTACGCTTCGGCAATGAATATCTTGCCGCAATGGTTTTCTGGCTGCCATGGTATGCGCACATGTACCACGTTTGCGCACCTTCATTTGAATTTGAAGCTGCACTGTCTCTAAACACCGCTGCAGCCAGCGAGTTTGTAAGAAAGCTGAATTACGATATGCATCTTATTTTCAATAATAAATTGTTATTGAAATGTAAAATTTTTTGTGGCGACAGCAAATGGTGTTACAGTCGAACCTCATTATAACGAACTATCATCGAGAGCAGAAATTTGTTCGCTGAATGCGATATTCGTTATAAAAGTACACACAAAAAAATTGACCGCATCTCCACGTGGTGAATGATGTTGCTTGGGGCGAAGCTCTGGTGGTGCTTGTCTGTGTAGACGCTGGGCCGCAGCATGCAGAGCCTTTTCATTCATGTCAGTAGGAGATGTGTGGTTTTCTTCTTTTTCTTTTTTTAAGCAGACAGATGGGATGGCATCTCAGAACCCCCTACTCTTTTTTTCTTCTTTTCTTTTTTCATAATTTTTTTCATCTTTTTTTTTTTCAATTTTTTATTTTGCCCTACACGAGCACGTGAGCATGTGCTCACGTGCTCGTGAGCACGTGATCTCACGAGCAGAAGCACGAGCACCCGATGCCGGCTTACGGCGGACGGACATACGGACATGGCTAGCCCCTAAGGAGCTTCACCCCTAAAATTGATGCGACTGTTCCCGCAATCGAGCCGTTGCAAGAACGTGCACAGCACTAAGATATAAAAATGCGCTATCGCGGATCACGAGATCCTTAACTGTCACTAAACAGCATTACAAAATAGAGTGAAGCATGAGGATATCAATTTGCAACATGAGAAATGACGTTAGCTGGATCTATTATTCCATTTATTTGAAAACGTGATTTTGGGCTGGTGCCTCTTCACCTGAAGCCACCGCGCTAGAGCCAACCACTGTTCGCGCTCAAATCATCATGCTCTAACAGACACACCAGACTGATTGCTTTCGTTTGAAGAAGCTGACTAGACACAGGCGAATTTCGCACCGTTACGTCCTTAAGCCATGAGAACGGAGCCTCTTCCACATCCGGGTTGGGGCAAGGCCTAAGACTCTTTCGGTCAGTCTTGACGGTGTTGTTTGCATAGCAGACTTCAATCCTTTTCCTTGCACTCAGGATGGTAGATATCGTGCTTGGTGCAAGCTCGAAGTCCGCAGTGATGTCTTTTTTCTTCCAACCGCTGTCCACTACCCTCAAAACCTTCACTTTGGTCTCCAGAGACAGCTTTTTGCCTAGTCGCCATTTGCAGCTCCGCTACGTGGGGCGTGGTTGGCGGTTGGCTTTAGTCTGCACTGGTTCTTGATGCCTCGCATAGAGACCAGACGCGGCGCAACCGCCATTATTCACTCGGTTCATAGGTGGCGCTACCTCCCGAAACGCGCATTTTTGCACATCGGGCAATCTAAACTTTCGAAATTTTTCGTTTAGAAAATACTTTTTGTATTTTTTCTACTTTTCAATAACCTTCATAGTATTTTGTGATGCAAGAAAACCAGGAATTGCTTCGCTATAACCGACAGCGTGTCAGATTTTACGGTTTCGTTATATGACTGAATTCTCAACCAAATAAAGTATGACGTACCAACCAAACTTCGTGATTAGTTCGCTATATCCGATAATTCGCTATATCAGTGTTCGTTATGAAGAGGTTCAACTGTATTACAAACATTTTAGAAAATAAGAGAAACTCCCAAACTTGCCTTCTCTTGAGGCAACAGGAAACTGCCTAATTAGGATTCAAGTTTTGGGGGTCAATACAGGCGAGAGCCCATGCTCAGTATTTTACGGCAATTCATACCATGGCATTCACAATCCCTACAGCTTGCCCAAGCCCAGTGCTGTAACGAATTTGACCTGCTCTGCAGCATGCCCAGGACCCGCTTCAAACACAGCAATTTTTCTAGTAATTTTGGGTTGCTAGCGATTTTGTACCTAGATCCTCGTGCTGTGACACGATTTGCTGCGATTGGGTCCTGCTTGAAATGGGCAAGCCACTCCAACAACTCTGAGACGTTTGAAGCAGCTGCAGCCAACATGATTCCTGTGGGGTGGAGAATAACAAAACATGGGGTTTAACTTTGTTCTACCGTATTTACTCGCATAATGAACGCACTGGTATAATGAACACACCCCCCACAACGGGCATTATTTTGACTTCTGTTTTCCCTTGAGTAATGAACGCACCTCCAATTTTCGGCTCCACGAGTCGCTAACTGCGTCCAACTTGGCTAGCCACTGAGCCCACCAAGCCGATTTTCTTTTGCCGCCAAGCGGCCAGGCCAAGTCAAGCCAAGCCGTTCTCGTAAAGGCTGCAAGTGCATAGTTACGGAAGTCATCAACCGTGGAACCGAGCGGCGGGCACACCTAACGAAGCTGGGGTCAAGGAATTACCTAGCGCCAGACATGCTTCGTCCATCGGATGCATTAATGTCAACAAACACGCCGTCGTCTGTGGTCCTCTTTCAGACAGAAATTGTGAAAGTGGTTAGGCCTAAAAACGGTCGCGTTGCTCTCCGTGTTGAGTGAGCTTCTTAGGGGGCTTTTCTTTCGGTACAAGGCACGGCAAAAGCGCTCTTCGAAAGGTTTGCAATTTATAAAGCATGGTTACTGTGGCGCACCCACGACCAGCCCTGGGTGCGCATCCATCGGTGGGGACGTGCCTCATCACCCTGTCGTGTCATATCGGCACCTAAAATGACATTTGCGCGAAGTGTGTAAATGCCAAAATTTTACCCCGAGTAATGAATGCGCTCCCCAAATATGTGTCAATTTTTCGGGAAAAAAAGTATGTTCATTATGCGAGTAAATTAATTTGCAATGGATTGTTTTTGCAACTAAGTGATTTCAAGGAGATCAGTTACTACAGTCGCCGACCGTTTTTTCGGACTCCGATAATTCAGTCTTGTTCGATATTTCGGACTTAAAGGCGGAACCGTGACTTACCCCATAGAAATAGTGCATATTCGCAACCAATGTTTCGGACAGCTTGAAGTCCAAAAGTTTGATTATTTGGACAAAATCGTCGCGAGTGATCAGGGGAAAACACCATTGAGAAGTGGCCATTTTGAATTCTATGTTGGCTGCAAATGGATTGGCTTGGTTTGGCAGCGCTACTTGAGTGTTGCTGAGTCCTACCGCTAGGTGACGCTATGCTAGCCCTTTTTTTCCATTTAGCTGCAGGTCATCATCATCATCATTTTGCTTTATTTTTCCGTTCCTTCGCGTCGCCAGTCGCCATTTTGCGCTCGTGGATTTGCACTTATCTCGTTTGGACAGCACTGGCTTGGATGTCATGGCCCCATCTGTTCTTCTGCTGCCGCGATATGTCATTAACAAGCGCAGAAAGTACTCGACCACAGCGCTAGAAAAAGGCCGCGATTCTCAAGCTAACAGAAAGTTGTTGAACGCAAACGGAGGCGTAACCTGAAACAAGGCACTATTTATGGCTTTTTTAAACCCACTTGGAAGTAAGAAAGGCAAGTTTTTCAATCTGCTGATTTATCGGACTCTTCTATTATTCGGACGTTTTTTTCGGTCCCTGCAAAGTCCGAATAATCGGTCGGCGACTGTATTCACAATAACCATTTAAAGGTAGCATAAAAGTGTGCTATTAATACATACCTTGTGTCTAAATAGGACAGGAAAATTGCAATTTGAGTGATGACGGTGACAAAATGTAGCATCTCGAATTTTAGCGGTTGCTGTGTGTGATTACAAGAGTCCCATGTGGGTGGTGTTGCAATGTCAAGACGCTGGAGAAAATTGCTGTGTCTGAAGCAGGCCCAATTGATAATTTGGTGTGCTGCTTTCTGATGTAAGATGATGTGCTTTATCTCCGACAGGATTTGCTGGGCTTGACACTGCCCACAGTGGGCACCAAATTGGAGAACCTGGCAGTGGATGATCTAGAAGACTTCAATCCCCGCGCTGAGCTGGAAGCACCACCAAAGTCCAACGGGTACTGCACCAACGGTACGTACGGACCACTCTCTGCGTTATAAAAAAATGTGTGTAAATCTTACTTTTCCAACATTCAATCTTTCCCTCGATCAACATGTTTTGCGGTGATTTGTAGTCTTGATTACCGTATTTACCCGATTCTAACGCGCCCCCGAATCTAACGCGCACCCGTTTTTCCAGGCCAACAAACCAGAAAAACTTTCATCTCCGATTGTAACGCGCACGGAACTTCGTGATCAAGAACAACGAATGCGAGAGAAACAGGCGATTTATTTACCGAAGTAGTCGCTCATCTCACTCCTCGTCGCTCTCCGAGAGCTCTTTGTCGCTCTCCGCTGACCACAACATGTCGTCCTCGGTGCCGTCAAGCGCGTTCGCTATGCCACACTTCTTAAACGAGCGTTCAACCATGGCCGAAGGGGTCGTGGCCCACGCCTCGCGCGCCCATCCCGCGAGCGTCTCGAGAGGCGCACGCTTCAGCCGACCGCTCGTCGTGAACGAGTGGGAGCCGCTCGTCAGCCACTCGTTGTACAGCACACGAACGCGATCTTTCACGGACGCGATCATTGCGCGCAAGTGGGACGACTTGCGTGAACGCAGAAGGAACAAACTGGCTGCTAAAAGCACGGAGGAAAGGTGGCAAAAAGCTTCGGCTCCATCTTGAGATGGTGATGGCAATGGGTGGAACGAAATTTCCGCTGTTTTGACAGTTTCGGTTTCGTATCCGATTCTAACGCGCATGCGATTTTTTGGCTTATTTTTCCGGAAAAAAGGTGCGCGTTAGAATCGGGTAATTACGGTATATATATTGCTAACACAGAGGTTGGGATGTATTTGCTGTAGCAATGGTTCTCAACCATCAATGTTTCGCGGACCCCTTGTGGATCGGCGGAGACGATGGAGGACCCCATTCGTGGTGAGGGGAAGGGAAAGGTATAGATTAGTTATGATAGTGATTTAATAAATGGTAATAACTAAGGGCTAGTGTGAAGTAGGCTTCTTTTATTGACATATATGCTAGAAAACTCGCCTGAAAATTGGAACGTTTCTTCTCAATCTGAGAAAAAATTTTATTGCCGGGCTTGACTGATGAAGCTGGGTTTCGCGGATTCCTAGAATGCCTTCGCAGACCCCCATTTGAGAAGCACTGTGCTATAGTTTGACCTCATACTTCAATGCCATGGGATTGCAAGTTTGGCTCCAACATCAGAGACAAAATGAGTACGGTTGTGCAAATAATTGAAATTTCAAGTAGTAGTTTCGAATAATACACTATTCGATATTCGCTTCGAGAAGAACTGCACTTGTATTCATATTTTTTTAAGCGCTGATCGTGGCGGGTTAGCCTTGCTAAGGGGAGATGCGGGTCAAAAAAGTTTGCATACCTTTTAGTTTTATAAACAAAAAAAATTATTCAGAAATTTGATCTAGAAGTTATAAAAAAATGTATTCGAACGCTCTGCCGCATCAAAACAAATTGCACATGTTGGCACATTCTAGTTGTTTTCAAACCCGCGCCCCTCCGAACATCAACAGCGGCCACCTTTGCAGTCGCTTTTATAAAAATAATCAAGTCTTCTTTCTGGTGACTCCTCCCTTAATTTCGTAATCAAGCTGGAAATAAAAAAAAAAAAAAAAATTTCCACATGCTCATGACGCTTTTAGTTGGCTTTTAAAAAGCCACGTGATGCGAATGCGGAGCCGCCATTCGCTGCCGCCCGAACTTGTCGTGCAGTAAAGCCCACACATCGTTTGGTGTTTCGTCGCATCGCCATTGTCTCGAACAAGAACCATCTCTTCTGTTCGCTGTTCGAGGGTTCCCTTTATGAGTGGTGTTGAAAAGCGCGACTTTCGGAAAGTCACCGCAAATGTAAGACTACGCGCACATGCAAGGGGAAACATAAACAGAAGCAAAAAAGCGCAAAAAGCACTGCCGCCCTGTTGCTCCAGCAGAATGGCGACGCGCTTTCGAGCATCGCAAACACCGGCCAGTCAAACTCGTCTGATTTCGTCGTTGATGCTTCTAACTTTGTGAGTGCATCGGAAACGAAGCTGCTAACATTTCAAGGTGATGTTACAGCGAGGAGTGGACGTGGCGCAAGCGCTGTAATCTGTGAAGTCGGAATTCTTGCGCAACTCGTGAGCGGCGCGGTGTGTGGGACTTGCGAACTCGCTGTTGTGGAGGCCGTGGACAAGCGCAAGGGTCTCGCTTCCCTTCTTGAGCTGAAGTGCATGAACGATAGATGTCCTGCGGACGTTGTTTCTGCTGTATATTCGTCACATTGTGCCACTGCTGCCGCCAGCCGCGAAGATTGTGGCCCGTATCAACACAAGGGAAGTGCCTGCGACAGTTTCGCTATCAACATCAAAGTTGTGCTTGCTGCTCACGCGATTGGCGTCGGACATGACCAACTCTTAAAGTTCTGTGCCATTCTTGGGTTGCCCAAACCACTTCATCACAAGACCTTCCACGGCATATTAAAGGAAGTGCATGTCGCAGCCACTAAAACACTTTCAGACAACCTTGTAGAAACTGCGCTCGAGGTAGGTCAAACCAACGTCGCTGTGATGTTCAACGGCACTTGGCGAAAGCACGAACACAAGAGCCACAACAGAGTGGGCACTGCCATTTCTATCGACACAGGCCTCTGTCTGTACTTTGAGGTGCTGTCCAACTACTGTCATGGCTGTAGCAACACTGGATTCTCGACGAACAAGATGAGGAAGTGTGGCAAGCATTCCACGGTCCAGTGTGTGAAAAGAATGTGAACTGCTCGTCTCTTGCCATGGAAACTGAGGCAGCACTACGGATCTGGAAAAGGATGCAGTTGTGTGACAGGCAGCTGCACTACATCACATTTCTTAGTGACGGCGACAGTAAAGCATACACTGCAGTGCCTAAAGCAGAGGTGTATGGCTTCACAATGGTGACGAAGGAGGCCTACATCAATCACGTTGCAAAGCGTGTTGGTACTGCGCTGAGGAAGCTCAAGGTGCCACTAGCTGGGTGACAAGGTCATTCAGAAGCTGCAGAACTATTATCAGGTGGCCATAACCAGCAACAGAGGGAGCATCCATGGAATGTACTGTGCGATATGGGGTTCTTACTTGCATTCATGCTCAACCAGTGATGCCAACAGTCACAAGTTCTGGCCCGACAGGGAAGAGTCCTGGTGTAAACACAAGAGAGCCCAAGCTTTGCAAGAGCTAACACCGGACCACACCCCACTCGTGACTAAGGCTCAAGGGAAAGCAGTGCTGGCTATCTTGAAACGCCTTACAGATGCCAAGTCCTCGCTCGCTGCCTGCGGGGAAAGACCCAGTCTTTGAACAGTAAGATATGGATGCTGTGCCCAAAGACTTGGTCTGCATCACTGAGTGCAGTGGAGACCACCACTGCCATCGCAGTGTTGTGGTACAGCCGGTGCCACTCCAGCTTCGAGCAGGTGCTGGAGGAGTTGGGAGTCCTCCCTTCAAAGCAGCTAGTCAGGCTGAGCGACGTGCGCGACCAGAGGAGGGTCAGAAAGATGACTAGCAAGCTAACAGCTGAGGCTGGGCCACACAGTCGCAGCCAGGCGAATCATGCCCGTGCCGAGGACTCCAGCCGCAAGGGCCACAAGGGTGCAACCTACACAGCTGGGGAGTTCTAGTTTGGAGGTTCAGGGAGTGACATTTGGAACTACATTGCCACCAAGTTTTGTGTTATCTGAGTGAGAATTTAGGTATGTCACATAAAACTAGACTTTCAAATCAGTTTTTCTCTAATTGGTATTTTTGTTTGTTTTCCTAGTTTGTGCACAATTTTTGCCACTTGGAGTTGCTGTATTACAACGAACTTTTGCACAGATGCTCCTGATTGGTCCTAGAGTGGGCAAATCTTGCTAGTTGTGCAACTGGTATCTGAATTTTTATAAAAGATATAAAATGAAACGTGAAATATGATTACTGAAAATTTTACAATTTTGTTTCTTTTTCTTTTAAGGCACAAGATTTTTTTTTTTTTTCTTTTTTACTAGATTCATACATTCTACAGTCCGTAAAGAACCAACCTGGCTGTTGCGAGTTGCAGTCTTGTATAAGGTTTAGAAAAAATTGTGTGCACAAAAAAAGGCATTTTCTGTGTATGGTAAAAGCATAGCTATTTCATCAAGGTAGTTATCAGGAAACTGATGGCAAATATGGTAAGAGGACTTCAATATGCACTAACTGTGCAAATTGCAACCTCCTAGCTTCAATATTTAAACAAAAAATTGTCTCGAGGAGCATTTTCTCTTAACAGGATGCTGACACCCCCAAATATAATGTTTTTTTTCTGCAGGAAACAGTAGATTATGATATGGAGATACTACCAATAATTTTGTGCATTGCAGAGTTGTGTATTTGCTGAGAAAAACGAAGTCAAACTGAAACCAGAGTAGGAGCACGGGGGCTCATTCCTCGCAAATTCGCTGAAACTGATTCCCCTTGATTATGCACTCAGTTTCATTAAATCAATGCGCGTCTTGGCGCTCCAGTAGTCATCAAAGTGATATTATCTTGGATTGTATTACTTTTAATTGTGAATATGTGCCTTAGATAGTGAAGGGTGTTGAAAATATTTTGTGTTCCATGTCGTCACCGTATGTGACCAGGGAACAGAGCAAGGGGAGTTTTAAAGACCCGATTCTCAAGCAGTAATGTTTGTGGAGAGAATGAAAAAACGGGTTTTCAGATGCAAATATGTTTTCCGAGTAGCTGACCTGCCACAGATTGTGTCGGTAAACACCTCGGCAAGCGTAAATACCGTATTTTCGTGCGTATCACCTGCACCCCCAACTTGCTACCCTCGGAGAAAATAAATAAAAAAATACCTCGCATATTACTCGCACTAACCGCACAAACCAATGTCCAGTTATCATTAAAAACCTTACCTTTATTTTGAATACACCGGTCGCTGCAGTCACTGTAGCTATCCGAGGTGCCGTCATTGTCGCAGGTAGCATCGTAATCTGTGCCGTTAAGGTGATTGCTGATGCAGCAGTTTTTGAAACTGTTCCGCACCATCTCGTCTGGGAAGCTTGCGGTCGTGCCAGATCTCGGTCAACGCGGCGGGACCGTGACCTCTTCTCTTATCAATGAACTTTTCGAGCGCCTTTGAATGCTCGGGGTATGCACCAGTCTTCGGACCACAAAAGGATCTTTGGCGGTGACTTGCAGTTTGCAAGTCACCGCCTTCATTCTCGCCCGCACGACTCAACATCGTAGTAGCCGTAGTTCCTGCCTGCCGCTCGGTTTCCAATCCCTTTGGCAATGGATCCGACGACATTCGGATGCTTTGCCGAAGAGGTCTGACACCGTGAAGATTGTTTTGACAGCAACGACGCTGAGCCTGCTACATGGAGTTAAAAAGCTTCTGGAGGTGACATGAAGCCACCAGAGGTGAAGCCTCTGGTGGCTTTACCTGGAGGGTCACGCTCCCAATGATGACAAAACCAAGAGACACTATTAGACGAAAAGGAGAGCTGACTTGGCACCTACAGCTGTTTTGTTCACCCTTGGGCACTAAGAAAGGAGAAGGTGAGAAGAAAATCCCTAGGAGAGACAGGAGAAGAGGAATTCTGGAGAATCAATCCCTAGGACTTAGCATGCATTGCCGCAAAGTCACACTGCCGGCCAAAATTTGTGTATAACCCGCACCCCTACTTTGCCTCCTTTGATATTATAAAAATTTTGATACCGGTTATACATAAGAAAATACTGTACCGTATTACAAATCGAATGGCACAGTGCCATGACTAGCAAAGAGAGCCGGTAAATTGTGGCTTTTTATCTCGCTGTGCATGATTTGAGCCAATATTCGCGTGCCCCCTAGTAAATGCCTTCTCAGGATCCCTTCAGTATTGTGGTACAAGTTGCAGTTTCGGCTTCAGGAAATTCCGAGCTGCCCTACGCCAAGGACCTGTTCGGAGCAGAGCCGTTCTCGCCGAGCAAGGAGACTGCCGACCCATTTGGCATGGGCGAATTTGCCTCGGACAGCCTGGGGGCCCAGGAGTTGGAGAACGCCATTGGCATCATTGACCGGAAACTCAACGAAATGCGGGTGAGCCTGACCTTCAAAAGGGAGTGCTTGTCATCTCTTTCTTTTTGGGACAACAAAGGAGGAAGAAAAGTCTAGGATCCGTGTGGGAATGGGGTGTCCTATGCACGTTGTATTCTCTATGCTGCTTTTCACTTCACCGTTGACCGCAGTCGACACTACAAGCTATCGAAACCAATCCAATGCCGTGTTCACGGCGTACGTTCACGGCGCAGGATCGGCTGCATGGCTCGTAGCACTTGCTGCAGTTCATTGCAAGGTGAAAGGGGGTACCGTGTTTGCACAAATATAATGCAGATTTTTTTTTCTACATTACATACTTTAAAACACATTTTGCATTATATTCGTAATTGAGCTTGGCCGCGAGGCACGTGAGTCGGGAAAAAGCCGTCCCTCCGACCGAATACAGGAGGTTGGGTGCATAAAAACGAACATTTTCCCAAAGCCCCTCCTTGAGAACACAAGTGCTTTTCTCCCCATCTTTTAACAATGATGAAGAAATGTTGCCAACCAAAGCACATCAAATTCAGTAATATAGAAGTCTCCCGCATCCATGTTTGTATGAACAAAATGTATTAGCAGTTGCCACATACTATGCTTCATAGCACCGTATGTTTATTTTTACAACATTAAGTCTGTGACCAGTAAACATTCTTTCAGTTCTTCCATTTGCTTAGTACTGATTTCGCAACTCCTATGCATCTTTTCACAAAAACTGGACTTTAGGCTCCGTTAGACAAAAAAAAACGGGCAGCAGAAATGAGCCTATAAAATGTGACTGTCCCTGCCAAAACGGTGCGTCTGGTCACCCTACGTATATTTCCCTGCTGAATTTGGCAAGGAAACTAATTTGGTATGTCACAGGACCAAGGAGGTGGGAATGAGGGGAAGGGAGGCAGATGGGGGAGGGGGATGTGGAGAGAAAGGGAGGGAAGCAATGGGGAGGAGGAATTGGTGTCACATGACTTGTATTTTTCGCTAAATTTAGGAGGGAAACTGAATTGCTGTTACGTCATGTGACAATGATTATCCCTGGTAAATTTAGCGGGGAAACTGAATTGATGTATAGGTCACGTGACGTCAGTTTCCCCGCTAAATTTAGTGGGGAAACTGGATTGGGGTTTAAGCCACAAGGTTTGAAGTTTGCCGTTAAATTTAGCAGGACGGGACGCTTTGGTTTCAATCACCTGCCAGTTAAGGTTTTTAAGCATTTTAAAATAGGTCTACCTACATCCGTGTAAATATGGTACAGTAATCCCTCATTATAACGAAGTCAATGGGACGGCAAAAAAATTCGATAAAAGCCGTAATTTGATAAAAACGCGAGAGCCATAAAAAGAGTAACAGTAACCTTGAAAGTGCACAGGAACAGTGTGGAAGGCTTATAACAAATATATATTCAATGAAACAAACCTTGCTGATGAGCCAGGCTTACTAAGACATGAAAAAAGACGGGAGATTAGTTTGCCGGGCATTTCTGCCAGGCATTAAAAAAGCCTCCTCCAACTGCCTCAAGCACCCCATGAGGCTTTCATCATCGCCGCCGCCACCGCCGCACTCCACCTTTTCGGAAAAAGACGAAGCATGTTTCGCGTTTCTCCAGTCGTGGGTACCTCTCGGGGTTCCTCATCCAGCGGCTCTTCGTCTTCGCCCTGGGCCCTGGCCACACACGAGGTCCACGATCTCGGCATCCGTGACGGGAGCGACAACCGAGATGTCTGCATCCAGAAGCGCAAACGAGTCAAAGTCGTTTTCGGGAGTTGCACCGACGATCTCATGCACGGGTTTGTGAAGGTCGTCACAGATCTCGGTGTCATCCGCTGGCACATCACGTACGCGCGCGGGGGAAAAGCCGTCGACAGCGTTGATGCCGGGATGTTGAATTCCTTCGCACTTTGCAACTTCAGTCGACCACCTCTCTCCACTTCTCGGATCAGCTTGACTTTCTGTTCCAGGGCCAAACACTTCCGCGCGGGCTTTGGCGGCGCCATCAGCAGTGAAGCAGGTCGCACGCAGCTACTGTACACGCAGCAGACGGGCTGTGCTGCCTTCGCAACGTTGCAACACGATATCAAAGACGCTGCCTCGACGCGCACGCGATCCGTAAATGCAGCGTAGAGCTGGAAAACACTTGCATCGCGTGCATCGTGACGAAGTCGACCAAGTCAACCGCAGTACAACCAAAGCTACAGAGGAGAGGGTGCATGAGAGAATCCCAGCACTTCTCTCTCATTCCTCCATTCTCTCTTCTTGAACAGGTTGGCATACGCTCTCCCCTGTAGCTTTGGCTGTACGAAACGGTGCTCCCAAAGAGGTGGGCAAAACTTGGGACGGTGCTTCCAAAGAGGTGGGCGCCGGCAGGGGATGCGCTTCTCTGACTTGATTCCGACGAGAGCCGGGCCGCGGGCGCCGTGTGAACTTTGAAGGGTCGGAACTGTCACTCAACACAACAGCTCCCGAAGTGGCGATCTCCCGCCTTCTTTGCTCCCTTGACTTGACAAGTCGGAATCGAGGGGCAGCCATGCGTCGCAGCTCCTAAGAGGTGGGCGCGACAGACACTCCGCATGCAAGGCACGTGCTCCGCGCCCCTCGCGCATTTATAGCAGCGAAAGACAATATATTTAATGGCTTTTTGTGCACATCTTAGAAGGGTTGTGCTGACTTACATACTGTACTTTCGGCGGATCGTCCTTCGTAATAAGCATCGCCGGCCGTCGATACACTTCGAATAATTCGGTTAAAAATGCATGCATTGCGATCGGGACTGCGTCAAACAAACAAATGCGATAATTCGTAAAAAGCGATTTCGTTATAAGAAGGGAATACTGTACTATTGAAGTTTTCAGCCATCCATCTCTCGTGTAATGTTCTATGGCCTTCAGTGCCTTCGAGGTATTAATAAATGAATAAATGTAATTTGCCATTCCTCTCTAGACCTACCCAAGGTCTGCCAGTGCTTGTGGAGCCCGTGGTCTATCGCGGTGCCCAAATGGCTTATCGCCTCTATCGTCCCTTTCAGGATGGCTTCAGTCGAGGCCTGTCCTTCGGCAAGGACGACTTTTCCGTCGAGACGCTGGATCCCCTGAGCAAGCAGACCTGAAGGGGGCCAGGACCCAGTGTCTCCCCGGACAACGATCGACTCCGCTTCCCCAGCTTCCTACGAGTCCGACGTCACCCACGCACCTCCACGGTCACTGCAGCAAGCCCAGAGGCGAGATCAGGATAGCTGCCCAGCATGCTGTGCCCCCGGCCTTTTCTTCTTTGTTTCTGCTGCCTCTTCGTGGCTTTTAGATTGTTACTGCAATTGCTTGCGTGTTGTTTTCCTTCCAGTCCAGCTGGCTTGAGACCAGGAGAAAAAAAAAAGGGGGTGGGGGAGCCCTACGTTTTTGGTGTTTATTGGGTGCAATGCAATGGCAATGCCTGGGATTCGTTTTTTTTTTTCTTGAAAAGTGCAGTTTTTGGAGGTGGCTCGATGATGAGAGCAGCATTCTCCAAGTGGCACTGTTGCTGGCGGAGAGGTTCGGCACTGGACGAATTGCTAATTTAGCGGCAAGCACGGCGGAGAAGTAAGAATTCTTGAGACACATTGTAATATAGCAGTGGAAGACAACTAACGCGCCAGTTGCACTTTTGACCCTCGATGGCAAAACTAACTGATCCTCAGCCGTCGGAAGATTGAGGAATCGTCATGCTGTATGTTTTAGTTATTGATTGCTACCATGGATGCAGGTGAAACCAGGCATTGTAGCTGTGATGAACTCTTTCCCAATTCTTTTTATACATATATACCCACTTGAAGTGTCTTATGGAGCCTAATAATTTCTACCGAATAGTGTATAGCCCTTAACTAATTGTACAACAACCTTGCCTGAAAGGTCACAGCAATTTGTTCATAAAAAGCAATAAAGAAAAAAAAGTTAGTGGCTTAGGTCCTGACGTGCGTTAAGACGACTTGCGACCCACTGGAAGGCAGTACCAGCCAGAGTGCAACCGGTGAAAGCATCTCAATTGTGTTGATGGCTTTTTCACGTGTGGAAATAGTACTGCTTGACCGGCAACAGTAGTTGAACATTAATGCAGTGTACAGAATTAATGCATAATTGACTATGCAAAAGCAGTAGATGATCTTGGCTGGCAATTTGCAGAGGCATTATTTTGTTGCCTGTTGAGTCACTTCTGGGATACACTTGGTACTGTGAAGTGAAGAGGGCCACCATGAGTGACCTTGTAATACAACTGCAATGTTGAAAATAAAGCAGCTTTTTTTTTTTCTGCCTTGTGTGTCATTGCCATTACTGCCTTCGCTTGCAGCAAAGGAAACGAAGTGTGGTGTTCAGTCTACAAACGGTTGGAGAGAACCAAGTTTATGATAAGGAACTATTTGTTGTGGGTTTGTAGCAGTGGGAGATTGCAGCATGGAAGCAGTTCCTCAGCAGTACCCTCTTGTCAGCAAGAAGTCTGTTAAATCCAAGTACTGCTGGGCACTGTTGGCAGGAACTTTGAAGACCAGTGTTAGCTGTAAATAAGTCATGCAGACCAGTTAGTTTTGTCTTCAGTACTTAATGAGTCATGCTTGACAAACTTTTAGCTCTATTCACAGAGGTGGCAAATCTTTGCAACTTTATACGAGGGGCGTTCATAAAGTTTGTATTATTGGCAAAAAGAATTAAAAAAATGGAACAAAACAGGCATCAACATGAGCGCCCGTCCCTCTAGTTTCCGCACAGTACAAACATTGCATGCTATAGTAGCTCGGAACGCCGCTAGGGAGTCGAAACAAAAATGGCACCACCCATCAGTACCAAGCACATGCAGTGATCCGTTTTTTCCATTTGAAGGGAAGCAATGCCAAGGATATTCCTTCCAATCCGGGAGCGTTGTTTGGGGACAACGCCCCAGTTTATGACACTTTGGTTAAATGGTGCCTACGCTTCCAGTGTGGCCAAATAAGAGGAAAGCATTTCAAGGACGGCGACAAAGTGATTGCTGAAGTGGAGCGATTCCTGAACCCTCAAAACGAGGTGTTCTATAACAATGGCCTCCAGCATGTGGTGCATCGCAAGAAAGAGTGGGCAATTTTTGGTAGCGAATATGTAGAGTCTCAACTCCTACTCGAGTTTGATTGCTGAATCTATTCCTTCGTGACAATAATACAAACTTTATGAACGCCCCTCATATTGCGCTTCAGTGTCTGCTATCAGCAACAAAGTCTCCCTCTAGAGCAGTGGTTCTCAATCAATGTTTCGCGGACCCCTTTTGGATTGCCAGAGATGATGGAGGACCCTCTTTCGTGGTGAGGGGAAGGGAAAGGTATAGGATAATTATGATAATGATTTAATAAATCAATATCTTAAGGGCTAGACTTCTCTCGGTGACATACACACGACAGAACTCGCTCTAAACGTGGAACGTTTCTCCTCAATCTAAAAAAATGCAGCTTTTATTGCCGGGCTTGACTAATGAAACGGGGCTTCACGGACCCCCATTTGAGAACCACTGCTCTAGAGGATTATAGATTGACCGGTCACACAAAATGTGTACAAAAGCAGCTTTCCCCTGTCTTCAGTTGTCGTGCGAAATGGATGATGTGACGTCAGTGCAAGGCATGTATAGCTGCTTGGTACGTGGACTCTATTGTCTGCCACAACTAGTTCTGTACCTACGAGTCCCGGCATTCTTTTTGGCACTGCAGACGGCACTGCGCGACTTGCAAGGGGTTTATTAGTTAGTTTTCCTACTGGAGCAGAGAAGGCAGAATCCAGCCAAGACTGCAGTTGCACTTCAAAAGATCTCCAGGTAGTTGAAGTTCTTTCTCAGTCCTTTGCTAAGGGTATGCTGGGGGCCCTTATTTTTTTCCAGCAAGACTTTGTGCATGCATACAATCCTCTCCTTTCCTTGCTTCCCGCTCTCGCCATTTTCGGAGGGCATTGTCCCGCACGGCCAGCATTATCATCACCCAGAGTCACTGGATCCTAGGAAGATAGTGCCAAGCTCCACATTTTTGCCATTTTGGTTCATGGATTGATTAGTTTCTAATTGACCTTTTCGTTCTTGGTGAGCCAATCCAAATTTGCGGCAAGAGGTTTCTTATAACGGCACTTCTTGCACACCCAGATTTCGTCGCCCACCCACTGGCGAAATAAGCTCACATCTTTGAACCGCCACTGCATGCGATGTCGGTGCTTGGTGGCATTGAAAAATAATTTCTCTTAAAATATGCAAGAATAGTATGAGAGATCTGTGTAGATAAGCATGAATGATTAGTTGATTGGATACAGACTATCAGACTTGTACACTGGTAAGGAACATTTTCAGTATGATAGTTCTTGGTGCAACTGGTTCAGGACAACCCTTTTCAAGCTTCAAAGATTTGGTGAATCCGAAATGGTGACTGCCATGGTGACAAAAATCGAACAGCCAATTGCTTTGCGAGGTTTTTGTATTCTGGAGGTTAGTAGCTGTTTCTGTCCAGCTAGCAGGCAGGGAAGGCAATGGTGCTACTTTCCCAGGGTCCAGTAACTTTATCAGCCCCTATCTTCGATTATTCTTTTTGGAGCATTGGTAGTATGGACCACACAAAGCAATGGAAATCAATAGAACGGAACGATGCCAACGTGTTCCGGCGAGTGAATGAACTTTGGGCTGTCCTCCATTTGTAGTTTGCAGATAACCCGACGGCGCTCGTTACTCGAAAAAGGTTCATTGATTGGCAGTAGCCCTTTCTCTTCCCCCCTCCTCAAATCCAGAGCAGCCAGCTTGCACATGTAGGCAAGCTAATCTTTTGACTTTTTCAATCAACTGTTCTCGTCAAAAAAAGAAAGGTTGCTGTCCCCAAACTTCTGCAGAGAGCAAGTTATCTGGTGCTTCTTGAGCAGGAGTTGCGGTGACGTCAAAACTACGCCGCACTCAGATTGACTCTAAAGAAGAGTGGCTAGCCCTCAAAACAAGCTGCCTTGAGGTCTATACACTATACTTCAATCAGAGCCAATTAGAGCTCGGTGTTCTGACATCATCACAATCCTTGCAGAAGAAGCAGACGAACTTTGCTCCGCATAGGAAACACAAACTCTCTTAATGCATTTAATAGGATTGCCCAAATAGGAGAGGCTTCTTGCTCAGTGCCAATATTACTGCTGAACTGGGGACGTTAGCGGAAATTTTTTCATCTGCATTATCGACACCACCTTGCTTAGAAATGCATAGTGCAGCGTGTGCGAAAGTGATTGAACCTGACCGCATAAATCTGTTTCTTAACTTATCGCGCTGGGATTTACTACAGAGGTGCTCGAAGCGGGTGCATTTATTAATTGAGAGTATGATAGGGTTGTGCGAATATTCGAAATTTTGAATAGTAGTTTCGAATAATGGACTATTCGATATTCGCTTCGAGAAGAACTGCACTATTCGCGTTTTTCGAAGTGTTAATTGCGGTGGGCTAGCCCCGTTGAGTGCGCTTCTTTCCGAGCACCGGTGCACAGCGGAGAAGCAATACCCGCGAAAGCAAGCTCCGCGGGTATGGCTTCTCTGCATTACATCGGTGCTCGGTGAGAAGCGCACTCAATGGGGTAACCCGCCGCGATAAACACTTGGAAAAGTAGGAACATCGCAATTGCGTCCTTGGAAGAAAAACATACATTCAAAGCGGGATGGTGCACGCGTGCCGGCTGTATTTGGGAATAAATGGAAACTTTGTGAAGGTGTATATTTTCATTGGAGTAAAAGTTCCAAAATAAACTGACTGTTATGCAGGAGTATGCTATGTTAGGCAGAGATGCCCTTACAAGCTGCGTTCAACATGCGCAATTATTTCTTTTTTAACTCGAGATTAAAGAAGTAATATTTTATATAGCAAGATTTGTAAATTCACTCAGTTAGGTATAGTTGGCCATCTCTTTAGGATTCATTTTATGTCAAATCCGTCGTTTACTTGCCATCCCAAGACATCAGACTTTATGAAGACACAGTTAAAAAATATAGATAAACTTAGCTTATAAATGAACAAGTGGAACAACCATCACAAGTTTAGCTGGGTTTTCGCCTAAGCCTTACACAATGGTAGTGAAAGGTGTGGAAAAAAACTATTCGATATTTGAATCGAAAATATTCGGCCAAAAGCAGTATTCGCTTCGAATTCGCTTAGAACTCAAAATTCACTATTCGCACAAGACGAGTATGATTACATGAAACTTCCGGAGTCAAAAGAAAGAAAATAAAAATCTGCTCTTGTCTATGGAAAAATTATCGCTAGGCCTTGTAAATTTCTGAAATGGAAAGAAAATAGAATTGTCTTACCTATTGTTCACTTTAATTGGCCCAAATAAGTGCCACAGTAACATAATATATTTTAGTGTATATGAAAAGTTACAGGGAAAATTGAGTTTTTGATTTTTCTTGATTTACTCAGGTGAGCTAATATTTCCACAATTTTAGAGAAAGCTTTCACTAACCAATCGGTTAGGAAACCGATTTACGCCGTCAGTTCACGCTGTAGGTGACCGCCGAAATTGTCACTTATTGATGCTGTAAAGAACCGGTGGATTTTTGAAAGCCGTAGAAAAGGCAGGACAGCCATTGCTGAGACTAGAAGACGACGCCGGCGTTCGCCATTCGAACTGCGCAAGGTGCAGACGTCGGCCTTGCTCGATCTGATGGGAGGAAGACAGCGTGTAGAGACAAAAGCCGTGTTTTAAATTTACTCGATCTTACTCCAGAATAAGGGTTTTCAGGGTCCAGCGTCGTTCTATCTCTGGTTCCATCTATGGTTGTCACGTGACACGACCCGCCGAAGTAACATCGGATCTAAGTATTTGGGTAAGATTCGGAACACAGCCAAATGCAGCTAGTCTTCGCGTCTACCCACTATAATAATAATAAGCATAACTGAGAGAATCGCAGACGCAGGCTGCATTATTCAACGGTTGGCTTGGCTCATTCTTTCAACATCGAGAGGGCAGTGCACATTATTCTAATTTCCGCCGTTACGGTTGGTTATCCTTTGATGAGCACATTTTGTAGACGGAATGAGTGCCAGACTTTTCGCAGCGATCGCTGGTCGCAGAGCTGTCCCCATCTCCTTCCCCTTTTCTAAAAAGCTCAAGATTCCGCCGATTTTGCCCGTCATGAGCAATGAGCTTGTTTTAACATTGGTGACGAAAACGAAATTTGCTAGACGTTTTCAACGACCTGTCAAAACACGCCCCGGAGGACGCGACATCCGACGTATATAGTTGATGTTATTTTGATTTAAAATGGAATGTCTGACTTAGCTGTTACACCATCGAAGCATTTTTCTACACTGTCCGAAAAACAAGAAAATGTGATTTTCTTTCGCTCTTTGCGCATTCATGAGCGGAGACCCGAGTCGCGGCGTTTGCCACCGGCTTCCGAGAAATGGGCAATTACGGGCCGGGGAGGAGGAAGACAGAACGCTAACGAGAGAAAGAGGTTTCCCCTCTCTTCTCCAGCGTTCTGTGTGCTTCCTCCTCCCCGGAACGTCTTACCCCCGCCCTGCCGCCTTGAGTTGCAACAAATTTTCTTAGCAATGCCAAAAACTGTACTCCGCTCATTTGCATTAGACAGAACGCCCACAGCACCGAATCCAGCTTTTACAGAAAGGCTGTTTGCGTGGATGTTTGCGCACGTGGATGTTTGCGGCGGCCGCGGCAGTGTCGTCTCCGATTCCACCTAAAGCCCCCTCATGTTTCAAAAGTAGCGCAAGGTGCGTCGATGCACGAGGCACGTGCAACGTGCAACCCTTGGGAAGATCATGGCGGCACAGCGCAGCAAAGTACGTGGCGCAGCACTGAGCTAGATTTTAGACGCCATGTTCTTTCTAGAAGTGGCGCGCGGCACGTGTCTCGAGCATTTCCACAACAATGAATTTGGTATGTAGAACAACCACCATCATCATCATCATTTACCGCCCGATAGCTGAGACCTCCCCGACGATAGATGGCTCTCGCCAAGCCCGGAAAACCTGTCCGCGCCGAGGCTATTGTATTTGAGAGGAGTGAAATGTATTCCCCCGCAATGCAGTCGAAGGTACGGGCACGCGTGCCCTCTCCCATTTTGAGCGCCGGTCAAAGCCGCGTGCCCTCTCCCATTTTGAGCGCCGGTGAAAGCTATTATAAAGTTAAAAAATAAAACAATGGTGTTCAGTGTTCGGACCTAATATCCGCGATCATCAAAACAATTTTGCAGACGGTGGAGTTTGTTATTTACAAAAGCGAGCCGAAGCCATAGCAGACGACGGGAGCTTCTTTCACGTCAGCAAGAAATATGCCTCCAAAGAACACTGCTTTTAGAAATATCAGAGAGTAAAAGATTAAACTCTTGGCAGGATGCCACGATCTGTGAAATACGTAGATTCATTTCGTCTGCACAAAACGTTTTGTTGTGGAACGAAAATTGTCACAGCGGAAGTTGCATCCATCGTCCGTGAAGTAAGGCTAATAGCCGGAAGTTATCATCAAATGAAACATCCGTGTTAACGAAGAATTGAAAAACATTCAGAGGGAAGTGCATTTCAATTATCAGTTGAGTCGGACGAACACGGGGGGGGGGGGGACTCCACTCTAGAAGGTGCATCTAGTGAGTCCGAGGCAAATAACCTACAAATGCTTTGTTTTCTGCAAAAGAAGAAGGCCGCGACGAGGAGCAAAGAACGACAGAGTTACTCTAACAAAAAGCTGAAGCGAACGCGGCGATATCTTCCTGCGAAGCTGAACAAACGATTGTACACTCGTGTTCCAAGCACGGCATGTAATAAGCAGTGTTGCGGAGTTGCCACTCCGGAATTGGAATGATTCCGGAATCATTCCGCAATTTCGCGACCCCGGAATGGAATAGGAATGGGATGGCGGCAGCGCTGGGGGAATGGAATGGGAATGGAATTAGATGACTTTTGCTCGGAATGAAGAGGGGATGGAATCGATTCTTATGCAAGCTGTGTTGATTTTCATTTAGGGCCTACGGGCTAATAGCACAATTTGTTAGAGCATGGTAAGTGGCTCTTGAAACAGCATGGCGCGCCTTCAGTGAAGCAACCAAAGCTGAACAGTTGTAGACGGACATGGTGTTCTTTATTGGCGCCGCGAGATGCGCAAAGCGGCTGTTGTAATCATGCGCGATTAGCAGGTAGCTGTTACCCAGTGTGTTCGAACCATAGAGTTATCACAATAAACGCTAGAGGCTCAGCTGGCGCTAGTGTGCTGTTGCATTTCGAAGCAGACAGCAAGCAGTCAGAAATTGACTTCCGGTAATGCATTTCTATGGAAAAAAGCGAGTGCATTTTCTCTCTCCGCTCGATTATAAGAGCAAATATCACGAATAATTGGCACGTACTAGGCACATTGGAACATTTCTCAGTCACGCAGACGAAATAATTGGTCAGTTACAGCATTTTTATTTGAAATTCGTGGCATGAAAAACGGTGTTAAAACCACTTCGCACGTGTATTTATGTGCACTGTCGGACACTGTTAGCGCGAACACGGCGTCGGCGCTTTCCAGCATGGGGGGTATACGTGCCAAACGAACGAAGGACATGTGGAAAACCAAGAGAGACGGTAAGAACTACGCAGTGACACTGGATAAGTAACTCCTTGTGCATGCAGGCGATCAAAATAAATTGAAAGTCACGTAATATAGTCCGATTTGCAATAAATAAGTACTGCTTTATTCTTTCTGCTCATGAATATGTGCGAAGATGCTTGTTCTGGGTTCAAATCATCACTCGCACGCTCCAAATCTTTGCAAATAGGGAGAAGCCAGAGAACAGGTGCCCGAAAAAAACTGCCCGACACAGGAAATAATAAGAAAACACAACTTTAGTAGCCCATGTACTTTATTCTTTACGTTTCCAACGTTTTTTTAACCACTCGTAGGGATGCACGACGGGGTCATTTTCATATAGTGACAGGACGGGCATATTAACAATATATAAGCACCAACGAAATGCTGGCGAACTTTGAACACACTTTACATTCTTTTCGATCGTTATTTTGCTTAGAATCGTAGCTCGTTTCTACATATCTGCCATGGAACAGAGGTTTGGGCCTGAAATATAGGGAAGTTTAACATCGTTCAGTGGTAAAGAAAAAATGCTGTAACTAAAGCAATTACACTTTCACCATATTAATAAAGGTACATACTATCCTATACAACCGAAAGAACAAAAGTTATTCATGTTATTTTCCGGCGTATAGACACAATTCACGCGCGTTTTCCCATAGGAATACACAGGAAGACTGGAAAAGTAGACTGCATGCTGTCTGCTTCAATTTGCAACCGGAAGTCCCGTAGACACTAGCGCCAGCTGAGCCTCTAGCGTTTATTGTAATAACTCTATGGTTCGAACCGTATCGAAACCGGAGCAAAGCCGTTATTTTTTAAC